>CAUYUJ010013891.1:385499-520499 GCA_963575745.1 Prorocentrum cordatum | reverse complement strand
GGCCAGAGGAACATTGTTGGAGAAGTTGCAGTTCGGCCCAGGCAAGCAAAGTGGCAAATATGCGAAACATTTGAGAGATGCCTTACCTGAACAAGTTTCGGCGCCAGAGTTGCATTTCTTAGACCTACCTGTGTATTTGAACGGTGCTCGGACGGTGAAGCCGTTTGCATGTGCACCCCCTCATGAATGTTTGGAGGCCGAGCTAGACCATCTTCGAAACCAAGGCATAGAGGTGACCAACATGGCATTGGATACCGATTGGTCTGAAGCGTTCCTTGGCCACGACCATTACGATATGCCAGGCGACACGCGCCCAGTATTTCCAGTTGCTCTCTATTTTGATGGCATCAAATACACCCGCTCGATTGGCCCTGGACGGGCCGACTCGGTGTTCGCAGTGACTTGTTATAATTTGTGCACTAAATCAAGGCACGTCATCGCTGTGTTGAGCAAGAAAGAGCAATGCAAATGTGGCTGTCGCGGATGGGACTCGCACTGGCAGATATTCAATTATATTAGGTGGTCGATGAAGGCCCGAAGGACGCCCACAAGCGGAACCCCCGCACTAGGAATTGGGTCGGGGAGGATTAAGGGGGAGGGGGACATGTGAGGGGGGAGGAACACGAGGAGCGACGGAATAACACGAGGAACGAGGACCACGAACAGCATGTATTCCTTCACGCATCCCTTCGAGGAGACGCGTGAAGGAATACATAACGTTCAGCGTGCTGCTTCGACCCCCCCCCCAGGCAGCAGCTAAAGGCGTGAGGCCCAATGCGCGGTGGGACGGCGCTCCATGGGGCGAGGGGTCAAAGTCAGGTGAGATAGCGGAGATCCCGATGGGCGCCAGATACCTGCTAGTGCAAGTGAAAGCCGACTGGATGGAACTCAGCAGCACTTTGGGGTTCCCGACCTGGGCTTCGTTTTTTTCGCCATGTTTCCTTTGCGCATGCACGAGAGACACCATGTACGATTTCAGCCATGCGACTGTACACAACCTGGGCTGGGGCAAACGGGGCAACTCGTATGAGGTCGAGTGCAGCAGCCATGAAATTATGGTGGATGTGGTCTCGGATGATGTCAGACAGTTGATCGTGCAGATTGGTAAGCTCCACCTGGCGAAAAAGAAAACATGCCTTGGCCGAGTCCTCGGCGAAGACGCCCCAACGCTTGGATTGAGGAAGGGGGACAGGCTGGATCCATGTACAGATTTGCCCAACACGGATGACTTTGAGACTCGGAGCACCCCGTTCGTTTGCGTTTTTTGGAGGGCGAGGGTAGACGACAGAGGCAGGATCGCGTCGTGGGTTCTCCGCCGCAATCCGTTATTTTGCCCAGAGCTGGGGACCACGCCAGACAGTGTGCTGCACTTAGACACGCTGCATACACTATATTTAGGAGTGTTCCAGACATTCGTGTTGAAAGTGCTTACGTGCCTAGTTGACGCCAATATATTCAATGTTGTAGGACCACAGGAGGTCATTCGGGCAGTGAGTCTTAAAAGATTGTTCAGCGATTATAAAGGTTGGTGCAACACACACAACATCGACAAAAGCTATCAGTTGAGTACACTAACGACATCAATGGTATACCAGCAGAGGGGGAACACAGAATTAAAAACAAAAGCTGCCGAGACAGGCATCCTCCTCCGGTGGGCACATGAGTATTGCACCCGTCCTGGTGGCACGCCGTTTCCTGAACGTGATACCCTCGGAGCAGCTGGTACTTGTAATATTGATTATATGTCAATCCTCCGTAGGTGTGGAATTCGTGTCGGTGTGGATGACTGTCGCGAACTAATGTTTTTATGCCTAAGACATTTGGCACTGATGGATGACGCGGGATGTGAACCCCTGCCAAAATCACATATGTTTGTGCACATCACGCAGAGAGTGCACATTCAAGGCAACCCACGTTTCTACAGTACCTTCTTGGACGAAACCCTGAACCTTGCGATTGCAAAGATGGCAGCAGCTGCTCATAGAACAAACTGGGAAGAATCGATTATGCGTCGATCCCGCTTGCTACCGCTCGTTTCGAAGAACTGTGCGTTCGCAGCAGTGTGAAAGAAGGTCAGGAGAACGCAATGCATCATCATCACCATCATCATCACCAGCATCATCAATCAACAACCACGTTGAAATTCAACAACGCAACACATAACATAAACACAACAAGGGTTGAGAGAAGGAATGTAGGATAGTAGGGTTAGCCTAGTGGAAGGCAAGGCAGACCAACAACTCGGCCAACACACGGTCAAATTTCGGGCAAATTCCAGGAGTTTCGGGCATACCTCGGACAAGTATCGGGCAAATCTAGATCGGGCAAATCTCGGGCAATTCTCGGGCACAGCTCTGGCAAGTCTCGGGCAAATCTCGGGCAAACATTCCGACGTGTATCGGGCGAGTCTCGGGCGCGTTTCGGGCAAGTCTCAATCGCGGTGCTAGAAAGCATCTGCCAGGCATGCACCAGGCGATCTTCGCAAGCTCGGGCAACGCTCGGGGGTATTCCCACATGTCCATGCTCGCGCAATGCCCGATCCCGCTCGAGAAACGAATGACGCCCCCCCCCCCCCGTTGAGGATCATGCCCCAGTGGCTCCGACGCCCCGCCTCCCCGCGCACCCGAAGGCCGCCATGAGCATCAAGAGGAAGACCGAGACGGAGGGGGGGGGCATCAAGAAGAACAAGGCTAGCGAGCTGGCGAACACCAGCGAATTGACTGAGGACGTCATGCACGACATCACTACGGAATGGCAGGACCGACCGCCCCGCCGCTTCGAGATCCGACTGGATGATACAGGGCGCGGTTCGGCAGTTGCGCGCATGCGCGGGCGGGGGGGGGGAGGGCAGGGCGGGGAATGGCCAATCGCAGAAGCCGAGTTCAGCTCGATGCGGTCGTCGATGCGACGGTTGGGAGACACGACTGCGCTCCCCCTCCTTCCTTCTAAAGGTTGCCCCCCTTCTCTCAGATAATAGTTATGTCCCTCTCCTTCTCTCGCCCGCTCTATCGATGTATCTCGTTATATACATGTGCGCACTATAGATCGACGTGTCTGCCTTTGCATTTACGTGGTCACACACGCGAGCTAATGCATACATATAGTCAGTGTGCGGCGGGCACACACGTGCACGTTTGCAAGTTGTTCAGCGCATCTATACTTGTACATGTGCACACGTATGTACATAAATGTATGGGTATGTCGTACACGCATGTGTGGTCCACCCTCTGTCTTTGTACGCGTGGACATACGTGCACACGCATTCATATGGATGCACACATCTCGATTCAATATCACGCCCCTCGCATGATATAACTGACTCGAACCCTCTTCGATTGTATATACGCATCTGCAGGCATAGACATATGGTTATTTACACGCACGTGTCCATGCATGTTCAATATATATATATATATATATATGCATCTACATGTGTGTACGCATGCGTGAATCCTAGCGATATCGATGTTTGTCTATGTGCACCACCGCTCGGCATGGCCCAAATGGTTTCGCTCGCGCTGTTGCTGCAGCCTTGTAAACCTACATCGCAAACCACGTTTCTCATATCTTGCATATGTTGTATATGATCCCTCTTCGAACTATATGCTCCACTCGCTGTCTTCATCAACGATTTCTTTCTCGCCCCTCCCTCCCCCCTGTCGCGCCTCGCACCCGCCCTCTCTGCGCATATAGACCTGTCGTCAAACACTCACGTTATTGTTCAGCTCGCCTGCGTAATAATGGCTCATATCTTATTGTTATGCAACGGGGCTGCCCCTCTCCCCGTCCCCCGCGCGTGCGGGGTGCGATCGTATTCCGCTCATCTGAGTATGAACGCATGCGTTTATACACAATTGCGCGGCTGTGCATTTCTACGCATAGCTCTGCCATAGGCTGAGAAGACGTATGTATGTATATATATATATATGTGTGTACACACATGCATCGATGACAGCGTGGTAATGTCTCTCCCCGCGCGCGTGCGTAGACGCGCCGCATGTGCACGCACATGTATGTACATTCTCGCGTTACACACATGTGCACACACGTTCCCTCTCTCTCTGTCGCTCTCCCTCTCTCTCTGGCACCTCGTTCTTTCTTTCTCTCTGGTTCGTTCGTGATGTGTGGTTTGTGTTTCCGCTTTTTGTTTTCTCCCTCTCTCTCTCTATCTCTCTTTCTCCCGTCTCACGCGCTACCTCGCCCCTCCCGCGCTATCCCGTCAGAAGGAACTGGCGCGCGACCTCATGACCGACAATGGCGCCAAGCCCCCCGACCACCTCCACGTCTTGTCCATTGGGTGCGGCATGAACACGGGGGCGATCGCGATCAAGGAGGCTCGCGCGATCGGAGATGAGGACACGATTGAGGAGGAGGAGGAGGAGAAGGAGGAGGAGGAGGAGGAGGAGTAGGCGGCGGAGGAGAGGAGAAGAGGAGGAGGAGGAGGAGGAGGAGGAGGAGGAAGAGTGGGATATCTGATAGAGACATGGAGGGGAATGCGCATGGGATGCAGGACAGCACGGGGAGGGATGACACAGGGGAGGGGGGAGAAACACTATGAAATGTGGGAGGATCTGTACCTACGTCTGGGCCCTCACAACACCCTCCCTTCACCAAATCTCATCATCCTCCCCATCCTCCCTTTCTCATCGTCCTCCTCCGTGCCCCTTCATCCCTCATTTGTCGTCACTCTCCCATCCAAACTCCTCGTGCGTCCCTCGTCCACTGGCCCTTCCTCGCACCCCCCGCCCCCGCCCTCCAATGCCGGTTGAACCCCCTCCCGCGCCCCGCAGATGGGGATCCGCGTGACCAACTACTGCTACGACAAGAAGGAGTGGCTGCAGCGGCCCGCCATATGGGTGGCGAACGGCGCGTCGACCCACGTGCACGTTCCCTGCGACTTCACGAAGGCCACAAGGGGGGGCGCGGAGGGCTACCCTTCAGCGTAAGAGCATGCTGAAAGGTGAGAGCTTCAAATGTCCGTTCGAGGACCCCCTCTGGGCCCTTTCTTAGGGCGTCCTGGGGCCCTCTGCGGCCGTCTGGGAGCTCTCGGGCAGTCTGGGAGCCCTCTTGGGAGCCTCTTGGGCCGTCTTGGGACGATCTTCGGGGCCTCGCGGGCCGTCTTGAACGCTGTCAAAGCCCACTATAAGAATATGATTCACCCCCCCCCCCTCAAAAAAAACAACAAAAAACGTTTTCCGATAAGGATGAGGCCATTTGTGCCTCTTGGGCTCTCTCGGGAGAGGCCTCTTGGAGGCCTCTTGGGGCGTAATTGGGGGCTTCTTGGCGGTATGAGAGGCATCTCTGAGGCCATCTTGAGCCAGCTAGCTTGACCGTCTTGGAGGGCATCTAAGCTGTCGTGGAGCGGGGAAGAAAGCTCCTGGAGCCCCGCCACCGCCATGGAGGAGTGGGCCTGCCCCCCCCCCGAGCCTCGAACGCAAGTTATACACGCACACGCACACACATACGTATATTTATATTTATATAAACAATTAACTAAAACATGAACCACACACACATACATGAACAAACAATTAAGCAACTCAGTATGCATGAATACATGGACCAAACACACATACATGCACGTACGTACACCTGCATACATATATGCATGCATGAATGCATGCATGATTGAATGTATGTAGGTACGGATGCATGTACGTGCGTCTGTATGTATATGCGTATATATATATATATATATGCATGCATGCATGGATGGATGCACTTGCATGGGTATAAGCATTTAGGCGTAACTGCGTTTATAAATGACGTCAAACATTATAGAGTTAAACAGATATGTTGGACGGATGGAGCAGGAGGGAATGTCAAGGAATACGTGCGAACATACCATTGTTGTAAGTTTCTCGGCATCCAACATGACCTCGATGCAAGTCGTTCCATCTGTCATTAATCTGCGTCACGTGCCCGCCTTGTGTTGCGGAGGTGGTGTGCGCATGCTTCTCGAGCGAGGTAACTGTGGCGTTCAAGAGCCGTGTGCCCGCATCCATCTCGCCCGCGCCGTCCCTGCGCCCGCCAGTTGAACCTGAACAAGATCAGGGACGCGCAGGTGATCATCGCCGCACCAGACAGTGCACCATTCCCTGTTGACGGCCAGGGGTTGCAGAAGGACGATGACGACAACGAATGGTTGTCGATACTTGCATGCATTGTGGGCCAAGCGCGCCGAGAGACCGAGGCGCTCGAGATATTTGTGATTGAGACCCAGCTAGAGCTAGCAGATGTCCCGCCTGGGCGGGCGGCCAGCCAAGCAGACGAAGTGATCGAATATCTGACTTCAGAGCTCGGGGATGGTTGGTGCGTTTGGCCATGGCTGCTGAGCTCGGAGCAGCTGGGGCTGCCCCAGGAGCGCACTAGGATGCACATCTGTGGTAGGAGGAACAAGCTGTTCAAGGATGGAGCGGACCATCCACCATGTTTGCGCCCAGAACAGTTCCGTTTGCCAAAGTTTCAGCTGGCAGATATGCTCGACAGGAGCCTCCCGAAGGTCCAGGTGACTGACCTGGATGATGCCATGCAGGCGAATTTAAGATCGTACAAGGATATTTGCATGCTCGAGTCTGCTGGCAACATTTATGTGTGTGATTTAAGCACGCCTCCCAAAGACTTGCCGAGGGCGAACATTTGCCCCGAGCTCACGCAAGACAACCATCACTTGTTTGTCTTTGAAAAGGGGACGCTGGATTTCACGGTCCATCGGTTCCTGTCGGCAGCAGAGAGGTTCATGATTCAAGGCTTCTCCCACGAGGTTGCCACTAATTTTTCAGATGCCAGCTGTGCTGTCTCAGCCTCGGGCGCTGCGTGCTCGATGGTCTGCATTGGCCTCTCAGTGGCATGCTGCTTTACAGACCACCGCTAAGTGCCATTGCGACGTGCAGCGTCGCCGCGACTCGAGGGGGCGCTCTGTGCAACCGCCCATGTAGAGGAGATGAGGGCGACCATGCAGGGGGGGGGAGTACCCACCTATATATATACACATACATACATACATACATACATACATACATACATACATACATACATACATACATATATACATACATACATACATACATACATACATACATGCAGGCATGCATGCATGCATACATACATACGTACATACATACATGCATACATCGTATGCATACAAACACGTTTACAATTATACGTACATGCTTATATACGTATACACCTATGTAGATACATTCATATTCATGGCTATGATGGTTACGTCAACTCGCACACGTTCGGACATATATAAGTATACAAGGGCGCACGTACACATATGCGCATGTAAACCTACGTTTGCAACGCCTCCATGCACATGCATCGATGCACATATATAGATACACACATATCTGTATATGTATACAGATATGTATGTATTCTCACGTCGGTCCACGCATCGACTAAGACACCATGCGCCAAACTCAATACATGTGTATATATATATACATTTGTAAGTGCATGCATATATGCTAGCACACAACGGCATATTAACACACCTACACATATGTAATGATACGGGATGCACGTGAGAGGGACGGATCGACATCTACGTATGGCGGGATACAGAAATATCGTGAGCGGGGGTCCCACAGAGGGGAACTAAGGAGAGCGAGAGCGAGAGAGAGAGAGAGAGAGAGAGAGAGAGAGAGAAAGCGAGACAATACTATCTACCAGAGAAAGAGAAAAAGAGAGAGAGAGACGCACAGAGATATAGAGAGATACCTACAACGTAAAAAGAGCGAGCGAGACCTGAACAGAGTGAGGGAGGGAGAAACAAAGAGAGAGGGACAGACAGATAACCAGAGAGAGAGAGAGACAGAGACAGAGACAGAGAGAGATACAGAGAGAGAGAGAGAGAAATAAGAACGACGAAACGAATCAATAAAACTAGACAACAAAAATAAACTGATACGTCGGATACGCAACAACTGATGTCGGCGAATGCGACTTACAACAATGCGGTCTGGGGCTAGACGTCGAGCTAACATTAGAAATCAAATCCATGGCGACACATGGGGGTGGGAACGCACATGCATACGATCATACAGACACACACACACACACGTCGGCATTGCACTGGAAGCGGGGGGATACCGTTATATGACGCAATGTATTTAGATGAGGGCGATGGGCGCACTAATCAGATTGACGTGCTTCGACGAAGGCGCTGCGTTATATATGTTTCCCGCTCGCTGCCAGTCTTGCCTGACAGTCGTTCCAGGCGGAGTTGCGTTTATCCTGCTGTCCTCTATTCCTCCTGTCCTCCGCCCCTGCCTCCTGTCCTCCGCCCCCACCCTCCCCTCGCCCCATCCCCTGGCGCTCCCGCTCTCCTTCTCCTCCTGGTCCTTTTTCCTCGATCCATCTCCCCCTCACATTCCTTTCCCTCGCTGTCAGCGATGATATTCGACCGCTTGCGGGTGCTAATTCTGTCGTGCAGGAACTTGTCAAACACTGACCGCCTCCTCCTGACCTATTTGTCCCTAGTGCCTTGGTGCGCGGTTCCGTCCATCGTCTCCAATCTTCCCTTCCTCGTTGTACGCACCTGCGTCTGTGCGCTGCTTATGATGCGTTGCAAGATGATGATGATGATGATAATGCTGATGCTGATGATGATGATGATGGTGATGATGAGGATGATGATGATGATGATGATGATGTTGCTGATGCCGGTTTCTCGCCTCCCCGTTTCTACTTACACTACGGCCAAGTTTCTACTTACACTACGGCCCAGTCGTCTCACAAATGCCAACCAACTAATTAGAAATCCCAGCCGCGATAAGAAGATACACGTGATCACCGACTGCGCAGTATAATTATACCATGGCGGATATGGTGGATTAGGGGTGCGAGGCTAGTTCAACTAGCACGGAACAGCCCGCTGGCCATGATTGCCACAAACAACACCACATCGCACATTCCGTGTAGGTTATAAAGATGCGAAAACCAAAGCTGCGCGCAAAAAAATTCAAGCGCAAAAAAAATCAGAAAACGTTTTCTGAAAAAACGCACGCACAGAAAATTTCATTTTTTTTCTGAAAAAAAAAAAGACCTCTGGGTGCGCTGGCCGCATGCTCCTCCCGCCGGCGTTGACACGCCGGGCGGGTCCCTCCTTCCGCCACGCGAAGCGGGCCTCGCCGCCTTTGTTCTAATGATACCGGTGCTGCTGCCAGTGACCCTGCACACTGGCCGCCTGGCGGATTCTACGCGCCAGCGTGCTGTGTGGGCGCCCTGATGGGCGTCGCCAAAACTGGGTACCAGGCTCTGTGCTGCCGGCACCGTCTATGCTCTGATTCGCGCACCGCCTGGCGCGTGCGCCGGCGTGCGCGTGGGGCTTCACTGGCTTTCCTGTTTGCTGAGTGCCGCCAGGCAACTGATGCCGGCGCGCGCGGCTGTCCTCCGCGAGGTTAGGCCTTGGCTCGCGCTGGTGCCTTGATTGCCGGCGGAGCCTGACCTCGGGCTGAGGCCCGAAGATGCCATCGCTGGCGCTCGGCACAGGCCGGTGCTTGGCACCCCCATCCGCGCCACGGCCTCCAGATCTCCCGGCTCCCCGCCCCTCCACGGGTGCACGGGGCGGGCAGGGTCCGGCCCCTGACAGAGGGGGTTCCCCGGGCCGGCGCTGGGGTGCGGGCCTGTGCCTGCGCATGAATTCTGGTGCTGCGGCCGCACTGGGCCGTCAGATTGCCAACTACTGTATCTTAAGCTGACGTCAGTGTGCCCGGCACGACCAGGCTTGGCATAGAGAGCCGGCGTGCCAGGCAGGCTCCAGCATGGCCTTTGTCCAACGGCTGCAAGGGGACCCACAGTATCCCAGGCGCTGGTGGGGCCCCGACGGACAAGCCTGTGCGCGTACGTCCGCGCTGAGGTATTGGCCAGTGCCGAAGGCACGGGTGGGTGTACTCTGCGAGCGCGCGGCTGATCCGCCGGCGGCGCAGGTGGCTGGTACTGCACTCAAGCTCGCACGGCGGGCAGGCCGGCGGCTTGGGTTGGGCGCGCGCCAGGTGTGCAAGCACCGGCGGCGCCCGCTGCGGCCCCCTCATGGGCTCTCACGCCTGGCGCTCTCAGCGCCGGCGGCAGCTCTGCTGGGGGCGCTGTCCTTCGCCGGGTTGGTCAGCGAGGAGGTGTCTCTGGCCATCTTGCTGGAGATGCCCTTCATCGGCTCGTGCGACTCCCACAGGTAGCCGTGGAACGCGTCCGACTGCCAGCGCCCGAATCGGCGCACCCGGGAGAGGTCCTCGGTCACGTGGTACATTGCAGTCGCCCCGCCGATCCTCAGGGAATGGCTGCCGATCTCCTCCCGAGAGAGGCCGGCGGCCAGCCCCGCGACCGTCAGGAAGTACTGCACCTCTGCCCTGCGAATCGGTGTACCTGACGCCCAGCGGAAAAGGGGCAGCCGTTCCTCGGTGCCCTTTATCCGCTGGGGATGGTGGGCCTGGAGCCGCTCCATCGCCGCGATCGGGCAGAGCGTCGTGCCGGCGCGGTAGTGGTTCCTCACCGTCCCGACGTTGAGCTGGTCCGTCTTGCTGCCCTTGATGTAGATCACCATCTCGTCGGCGTCCTGGAAGCTGGCCACTCGCTTCCCGTCCTTCTTGGGCTCTACATCCCCCCCGTGCAGCACGCGCTCGAAGGGCCACGAGCGCCCGTCCTGGAGGAGGTACTCTGAAGCCCTCAGGAGGAAGAAGAACGCTGTCACAATGGCCGCCCAGATGACCACCGCATCCTCCTCGGAGAGCTTGGCATCCTGCTGGATGAAGCCGCGGAGCCACTCGAGCATGGCTGGCGTGACGGGCTTTTTCCGCTTGGTCTCGGGCCCCTGCCAACGTTTTAGCCCTGCCAGGGTGCTCCAGAGGCGGCCCCTATGGAGCAATGGATCCGAGTAGCCGGCCACCAGGTGGGCGTAGCGCACCGCGAAGAGCTTCTGCTTGATGGTCCCCTCGGTCTTCCCGATGACCCGCGCTAGGAGGACGGCGAAGTTGATGAGCGCCTCCTCGTCGACCAGGCGCTCCTCGCGATCGCGTCCTGGGAGCCAAGGGCTAAGCCCCTGCGCCTGGCGCACGGCTACCCAGAGCCGCCATCCTCCCTGGTAGCCTGCCCTCGTGCCTTCGCTGAGTTTCTGCAGCATGGCCTCCATCTTCTGCTGCGCGAGCCAGCTGGCGTAGTTGGCCCCGCCAGGCTCAGCACGGCCGGCGGGGGCGAGCCCCTTCCCGGGATAGTTGTTCTTCCGCGCTACGCCCAGCGCCTGCGGCCTCACCAGGTTGGTCGCTGGCATCTCTTTGGCACGTCGGGGGCTCTTTTTACGAGGGCTCTTCGAGCGAGTCACACTCTTGTCCAGCTTAATCTTCTCTGCGGCCGGAGCCTCGCGGGGTCCGATGAGCGTGTCCTCGTCGATCATCTTGAAGCGGACTGCCTGGGCACGCCGGCGATTCTTGTGCATCTCATCAGTGAGCGCCCCTCCTGCCCTCGCCTCATCCTCCGCTGCCAGCGCTAGTGCGGGCTGATCTGGTGCCTGTGCCCAAGCGCGGAACCAGCGCTTGGTAGCATCCCACGCGGCCTGCTCCTCTGGATCATGGCACACTCCGGCGCGCTGCGTACTGGTGCTGTCGAGTGCTTCCGCCACCGCGGTCAGCACCGCCTCCGCGGTCCTCGGTGGGAGCGCCCTGGCTGCGCCCTTCAAGAGCTCGTCCTCCGTGGAGCCCTGGGTCCGCATGTGAGTCCACTCGTCGTTGGTCCCTCCCTGCGCTCGCCAAACCTCCTGGGGCGTCAGGGCACGGACCGTGCCTCCGCCTCCTCCGGTGACACGGAGGAGCGTTGCCCCGGGTCCTTGGGGTTCTGCCCCCGGCCAGCGGATGGTGCCCACCGGCCCCTCCTCACTGTAGATCAAGTGCTTTACTCCATCCTTCTTGAGGTGCCCGACTGGCGCGAGGAGGAGGGGGTCGCTGGTGGACTGGATGCGGGGGCCCCGCGACACTTCGCCCTGCTGGTCGAGCCAGAGGTGGTCCTTTCCCCTGTCCAGGAGCGGCTTGACGCTGGCAGCTCGCGAGCAGGCCGGCGGCATGTTAATGCACGCCAGGCCCACTCCCGCTTCCCGACGCCCGCCCGTGAGCACCTGCCTGGTCCGCGTGGTGGCATCCCCGTGGTGCGTGCAGACCACCTCGAACTTCGAGATCAGGTAGCCCAGCTGCTTGAGTGCCTTCTCGAACCTGGCTGTATCCACCCCAGTCGGGGCGTCTACGATCACCACTTCAGGGCTCTCCCGGGTTGCTGCAACGAGGAAGGCCTCCATCTCTCTGCCCTTGGGGCCCAGAGACAGCGACGCCATGAGCCATCCTGCTTTCTGGTTCTCCTCGGGCTCTGAGCCACCGAGGCGCTTGAAGGCCTTCGTGTACGGGTTGATGAGGCTCCCTACTTCTCTGCCCAGTTTCCCGCGGAGCGGGAGAGGCTTCGGCAGCCCATGCCCTCGCTGAAGTGCTCGGTGTCGAAGGGCAGCCTCGGCCACGGGACCCGTCTCCCCTGGGAGTCTGAGAAGGCGCTCCTTGGCGTCCTCCAGTATCTGGCCCCAGGCTGCGGGGGGCTCGAGGCGCTTCCAGCCTGAAGTGGCCAGCGTGTCGTGAACCTTCTTGACCTCCTCGCGGGTAAGCCAGTCGGCCACTTCGTTGTGGTAGATCCTAACGAAGAACGAGACGATGCGGCACCCGTGCGTGGCTTCGATCCTCTCCACTAAGCGGATCAGGTGGCGGGCGAGGGCGTTCTTGGGGCTTCTCTTGGTGAGCCATGCCTTCACATTCTGGTTGTCTGTGACGTAGAACACCAGCTCGCCTTCCCACTTCGAGCCCTGCTTCGTGGCCAACGCGACCACCGCCAACAGCTCGACCACCGCGATGATCCAGTCCTCCTCGCTGCTCTCGCCCCCGACCGCTTGACTCAGGGCCTCGAGCAGAGGTCCGGCGTCCGCGGCCACGTACTCCGGCGTCGGCGTGGCTCCTCCTGCGGTTGCGCTCCCCCAGTCGATGGCGCCAATCGAGGAAGTGGTGGCATCACCACCGGTCCACCTCGTGGTACTTGCTGTTCCCGGCAGTGCGAGGCGTTCGCGCACTGAAAGGGTTTGCGTGAAGCTGGCCTGGAAAGTTGTGCTCCAAGCTTCGGGGACGTCAAAGAGCATCCTCAGAAAACCCACCGACGCGCCCCACTCCTCCCAGGCGAGCTCGACCTCTTCAGGCGTACCCTTCGGCTCTGCCCAGCTCGTCCCGCTGCTCAGGAGCCGGCCCAGGGCAGGTAGCTCGGGGCGGAGGGCAGGCTGTGCTGAAGCCCACAACTGAGCACAGCCTCGCAGCTCTTGGGCGACCTTCAGGGGACTCGCCTTGATCCCCTAAGCTCAGGGAGGGCGAGCAAGTACTGGGCCTTGATGCACTTGGGCTCCGGGAGCCTAACCACCTTCGTGTCGAAGTTCATGTGGAGGCCCCAGATCAGCTGCTCTGCGGCAAACTCCCCCTCGACGTCCAGCTTCTCCTCGTTGACTGCGTCCGGGCCCCAGACCCGCTTCGTGGCCCCGTCGAGCTCCTCGGCCGAGAGCCAGGGTCGGAGGCCCACCAGCGGTTCGAGGACGACCCCGTCGTCCATCAGCCACTTGGAGGCGTACTTGACGGTATCGTTGATCCTGGGCGCCGGCGGCTTCCTTCTCTCGTGCTCGCTCTTGGCCGCCCAGGCGAACGCCATGTGCTCGCCGGGGCTGCCGGCCCAGCCGAAGACCAGCACGCCGTGGATCAGGATAACTCGTCCTGGCACCCCGACCTCCTTGCCCGGGAGCGTCGCCCCGAACTCTGGCACGGCAGCTGGTTCCAGGTGGTGCCACTTGAAGGCCCTGGCCACGTCGCGCTCTGCGACCACCTGCTGGACGCCCGGGCGCCTCGCTTCCCACCAGAGGCTGAGCCGAGCAAGCCCCCTGTGGAGGGGCTGCTTAGCTGGTGGGTGCTGCTCCTTCGGGGAGAGGCGTTGGCCGCACGCATGTCGTGGATCGGCCTGCCCTCCTTCGAAATGGTCCGATCCGGCAACATCTTGGGAACCCTCCCGCTGGGCGACTCGACCAACGCCGAGGCGGCGAGCACATCCTCGACCTCGTCCGAGGCCCAGAGGACGACGCCGTAGCGGCTGTCCTTCCAGGCCTTCTCGAACATCTCCAGCGCGTGGTCCACCGCCGAGGAGTGCGACTTGGCCTGCGTGCGCGCCCGCTCCTCCGTCCGCCGCACAGGTACCCCTCCGGTGGCCACTGCCCGGAGGTAGGCGGCGTGATGCGGGTCCAAGGACTTCTGCACGTCTTCCTGGAGCACGCCGCCCAACGGGTTCCCGTGGATCTCCTCTCGCGCGCGCTTCAGCAACTCGGCAGCTCTCTCTATGCTGCCGGCGAGGCGGAGGAGTGAGTTGCCCCGCTTCACGACTTCTGGCACCTTCTCGGGCTGGAAGGTAGGGTGGTCCGCGCACCACTTGACGTAGGCGCGCGCCTCCTCCTGCGCCTTCCCTCCGCTTGGCGCCGCCGGCGCCTCCCCCAAGGGGGGCCCCCCACAGCGGCCTCCCCGTGGGGGAGACGGCCAAGGGGGTGG
The DNA here is from genome assembly GCA_963575745.1 of Prorocentrum cordatum. Lineage (NCBI taxonomy): Eukaryota > Dinophyceae > Prorocentrales > Prorocentraceae > Prorocentrum > Prorocentrum cordatum. The sequence goes on along the minus strand of CAUYUJ010013891.1, from coordinate 505,902 downwards.
CATCATCGGCGGCATGCCTGGTGGTCTGCAGATCTGTCCTGGGAGGAGTGGGCGCCACCCCGGCGGCCTCAGCAGTGGCCGGACTGCGTGGTCCGGGGGCGCGAGTGGCCCTGCTGGCTCGTCCTGGTGGGGCCTGGGCTGCGAGGGCTTCCCCTTGGAGGTGGCGCGCAGCTGGGCACCCAACGATCTTGGCCTGGGCCTGGGTGTGGGCGCCTCCTCGGGCGTTCCTGCGCTGCCGGCGTCTGCCCTCCCAGTGGGCGGGCCTCCGCTGGAGGTCGTCGACCTACCTGCGGCCCGCCTGGCTGCTTCCACGACCGTCTCTGCCGAGCGGCTTCGCCTCGTAGGTGCTGCTTTCTGGGGGATCGTGGTGGGGAGTCTGCTCTTCTGATGCCGGGCTGGGTCTGAAGGGGCCTCCAGGGCCTCGGGCGGCGGTGGTGCGCTCGGCGGGGGCCTGGCGCCCGCGGCGGGGGCAGGGCCTCCGCTGCCGCTCGCCCCAGGGGAGCTCTGAAAGGGCTCCTCCCTGCTCCGCCTGGCTGCTTCTGCTTGCCCAGGCCAGAGGCTTAGAGGATCTGGGTCCTCTGGGATGGGTGGGTCTGGTCCCACCTTTGTCCTCACGTACGGCTTCTCCACTACCTCGTCCTCCGAGCTCTCGGCGGAGCCCGCGTCGTCGCTCGGTGGTTCCTCCTCCGCCTTTTCGTACACGATCCTCTGGCGCTTCTTCGCGGGGATGTCGTCCAGCTCCCCTGTCTTCACCATCTTGCGGGTCAGCCTCTCGAGGATGTCGACGTACTCGCTCGCGATCTCGCCCTGCTCCTCGTAGGGAATACCGGTCCAGCTCCGCGGTAGATCCTCGAACATGGAGCTGATGCCCTCGATCAGGAGTTCGCGGGCTTTCCTCCTCCGATCGGGTCCTGTGGGATCGTCGGCCGGGACCCCGAGCAGGTTGTTCAGGATGCACTCCGCTTCGTGGCACTTGTTCTCCCCATCCAGGATGGCCGAGGGCAGGGGGGTCTCGTCCTCCCAGGCCGGGTCAAGCGGGGTGGCCACACTCTGCCCGCTGGGGGGTTCTGAGCTGGCCCGGCGGGGGTGCCCGGCTCGCGCCTGCTCCGCCTCGCGCTTGCCGGCATCCCTCGCACGACGGGCCCGACGGCGTTCCTTTGCCTCTGCCAGCTGTATCTGCAGCTCCTTGATGCGCTTCTCCTCCTCCTCCAGGACACCCACCTCGGCGGCTCGGGCGGCTTCGAGCTTCCTCCTTATGCTCTCCAGCTTGATGCTGTCGGCTGAGCTGCCGCCGCTGCTGGACCCCCCGGCGGGTGCCTCACGGCTCTGCCTCTGGAGGGCCTGAGCAGCGGCCATCTGGAAGCGTTTCCCTCCCGAGTGCGGTGGGGGAGTCCGCCTGTTCCAGACGACGCCAAGCTCCGGGCTGCCAAAGCCCTGGGAGCTGGCTCGGTCGGCGATCCTCAGCGTGACGCTGCGGTGGGAAGCGGGGGTGGCCTCGCTGCGGTGCCACGGCGCCTCCTCGCGCTCCTCATCCACAGCCCTCTTGATCCAGCGTGGCGCCCAGGCCGCCCAATTCCCGATGTCTTCTCTCCCGATCCAAAGGATGAGGCGTTCCCCGGGTTCGACTCGATCATCGTCTTCCAAAGGCGGCCCTTCTGCTCCCGCAGTGCCCCCTTCGTCGGTGTAGACGAACAGGCGAAGCTCCTCGGGGCTAAGGACGTCGTCGCGCAGCCACCTGCAGGTCATAAGGACGCTCTGGAGCTCGCGCGCGTACATGGGGGCCCCGGGGATCGGTATCCATCGGTCCCCCCCGCTGCGGGGGGAGCACTTTGACTGGCTCGTCAGCCTGCTGCTCGGCTTGCCTGGACTTCTTGAGCCTCCTGGGTGGTTCCTTCTCCTCTTCTTCCTCCTCTTCTTCTCCTTCGTCTCCCCCAGGTTCGTCGCCTCCACCGTCTCCTCCAGGGCCTGGTGGTGGTGCTCCTCGGTCGGGGTCTCTCTTCCTCGCCTTGTTGCGCTTCCACCCTCCCCTCTTCTTGCCCCTGTTCGCGCACTGCCATCCTTTGGGCCCTGCTGGATGGTCTTCCCCCGCCTCTTTTTCCATGACCGGCGCGTCCTGGAAGCGAAAAAGAAGGGGGGGGGGTCCGCCAGGCGAACCTCGTCGCCGGCTCCCGCCGCCATCTTGTCCCCGGCCCTCGTCGTGACGATGGGCTCGAGCTTCTTCAGGAGCTTCGCAGGGGGGGCCCCCGCCCCCGCGGCCTTGACGACCTCGGCCCAGGCAGCGCACAGCCTCGTCGGGCACTGGCCGGCGTAGCGGGTGCGTCGTAGTCCACGCTGACCAACCTGGAAGCCGAGGGTGCTCAACTCCTCCCGCAGGGCCTTGACCAGAGGGGGGGCCCCACTGGGGATGCGCCCTCCACCGTGCAGGTGTGGGGGTGACCGGTGGGAGATCTTGGCCACGAAATTGTCGGCCTGGTCGCGCCCGTAGTACAAGGCCATGGTGCCACCTGGGAGGTCCTCGAAGGCCCTCCCGGTGCGTGGTTCGACCCGGCTCCAGTGGAAGTTCTCGGGCCCCAGCTTGCCAACGAGGTCGTTCAGCGGGCGCAACAGCTCGGGTCCAAGCTGCGGAGTTTCCATGGCTTTGGCGTCCACGGCGAGACCTTGGGCCTGCACGCCTGCGAGGGCCAGCCGATTGGTCAGGCTCAGGATGTCTTTCTGCTCAGACGGGCTGAGCGCAAGCCCGGAGGAGTTGTAGTTGTCGATCTGGGTCTGGGTCAGGTCGTAGGGGAGAGGCCCTTCCAGGGCGACGTGCTCGTGCTGGTTGGTGCAGCGCCTCGCCAGAGAGAGCGCCCAGGGGTATAGGCCCTTCGAGACCATCCAGAACGTCAGCTTGCGGTGCCTCTTCGCGGGCTCCTCTGGGGGCCCCAGTCCCCACTCGCACATAGCGACAGAGATGATCCGTGCCCCTGTGCGCCTCTGCAGCTGCTTGATCCTGGCCCTGTCCCAAATCTTCGGGTAGCGCCCGTCGCTGGCCGTGTTCTCGAGCATCCACTCCCGATCGTTGGCGTCGAGGCGCTCGCAGAGGTCGGCGGCGAAATCTGTCACGATGTTGCTCTCGATCTCCGCCTGGACCGTCCCGTCGCCGTCCGGGTGCTCGAACGTGCGGGCCCCGCCGTTCTTGAGGCACCAAGCCGAATGAGTCGTACATGGCGGGGCCAGCTGGTAGACGTTCGCCTCGTCGGGGCCTGGCGCGGCCCCAGCGTCGAGAATAATTCTTTCTCGCACCCGGGGGTCGAGGATGTCGTGCTCTTCCTGGGGCCCGGCCTGGGCCAGAGGATCCTGGAAGTACTCGACGGACGGGGCCGTCTGGAGCCCAGCTTCCCGCATCGCCTTTGTCCAGTTCCCAGTGCCCGCGAAGATCTCGCGGGCGCGGATGCCCCACGCGAAGGCTGGCCTGCGCAGGAAGGGCGCCAGGCCGGAGAAGTCCTCCTCCTCGAGCTCCTGATTCCCGACGGCGCCTTCACGTGTCGGGAGCTGAGCCTGTTGCATACGCTTGCAGTGCATGCAGGGAGGCGGCCGGCTGGGTATCACGGGTCCCGCAACCTCCTCCGACTCCAGGTACATCTCCCGGCCCACCGTGAGCAGCTCGCGGACGGGCTTCCCAGCGAGTGTCCAGGTCTTGAGGATCCCCCCAAAGGCCCGGCCCCGCCTGTTGGGTCCCTGGCTGCCGATGGCCGGCGGCCGGAGCACCCGCATGTGGCCTCGGTGGATCATGACGTGGACCTCCTTCTCGCTGGTCTGCGTCGGCAGGACGGACTCGATCTCGAGCTGGTTCCAGTGGTTGATCCTCCAGACCCGGACGGTGGTCGTGTTGAGGGCACTCAGTGGGAAGACCGCGATGCACCTGAAGTCCTCGTCGGGATGTGGGTGCTGGACGTCGTGGCAGTGCATCCTGAGCTCGGCTTCACGCGGTGAGACGAAAGGGGGCGCGTCCCCCAGCGCGGCGGAGGCGGTGGTGGCGCCATCCCAGGGCCTTCACGGCCGGCGCATCAGGCTCCTTGTCCTCCCAGAGCAGGGCGGCTGCGATGTGGAGTACCAGGCGCTGCCTGAGCTCTGCGTCACCCTCCTTGAGGCCGAATCGGGTGCGCATCTCTCTTCATCGGGTTGGAGCTCGTCCTGGAAGTCAAGGTAGTCCCATTCCTTGTCCTGAACCGTGAGTTTCCCGCGGCCCACCCCAGCGTCTTCGTCCCAGGTGGCACCTCCGATGCTGAGGTCCTGCGTGCTGCTCCTCCCCGCCTTTGATCCCAACTTGTCGAGGGCTCGTCCTGCTTCCTCGGCGAGGGTCGGCCCCCCATCACGAGTTGCCTCCAGCAGTATCTCCTCTAAGCTCAGGGAGCTGCCTTCTGAGCTGGCGCGTGCGAGCCTGGCCAGGACGTGCGCGTGCAGGTAGTCGCTGATGTCGCCCAGGGTCGAGAGGGTCCCGCTCTCCAAGATCTTCTCGATGATGTTCCATCTCTCGAGGGCTGCTGGGTGCGTCGTCTCGCCAGTCCCTTCTACTGCGGGCGCGTGGGCGTGGGCGTCCAGCAGCCAGTCCTCCTCGGGGCCTTGAACGGCCTGTCGGAGCTCCTCCTCGAGGGCGGTGGTCTGGATCTCGTCGAAGGCGGCCGGGGGGGGCCAGACAGCCGGCGAGCCTCCCGCCCGGCTGCCTCCCGAAGTCGCCCCGGGGCCCTCCCCGGCACTTCCGCCAGCCCTTTTGCTGTCCGCTTCGGCCTTAGCCTGGGCCCTGAGCTGGGCTACTCGCCCGTCGACCGAAGCGGGGTCGACCTTGGCTCCCGACTTCAGGCCGCCGCGCCTGATGAGCTGCGCCTGCGCGGTCCAGTCAAGGCTGCCAAGCCCCTTGAATGCCTCGTGGGAGTGGGCGCAGGTCCCTGCCGCCTTGGGGCAGCCGGCCCAGGTGCAAGCATCCCAGCAAATGACCTTCCCGTTCTTATCACGGGGGGCGTGCTTGACCGAGCGCCCGATCTCGCTGGAGGTCAGCGTCTTGCCAGCTGGGTAGGCCCGGGCGGCGGGCCGCTTCTTGGCAGCAGCCTTCTTGACGGCGGCCCCTGCCTTCCCTGTGCCTGGCCCAGCTCCTGCGGGGGCTTCTTGATCGGCTGGGGCGTGGTCGTCGGCTTTCCCGGCCTTGGGGGTCCTCGAGGGGCCAGCATGGAGATTCTGGTGGAGGAACCTCTGCAGCCGCCGGGCCTGGCGTGGGACGCATACCACCTGGTAGTGCCCGTCTGGCGCGTCGAGGTCGTAGACGTTCGGGAATGTTAGCCACGCACTCCCGGATGGCCCCGTGGGGGCGAGGGCGATGGTCTTGATGTCCTCCCGGCGCGGGTTGGTGAGGCCCAGGATGCGGCATACCTCCCTCCGCTTCTCCCGAAGCTGTTCGCACCAGGTGGCGGCGAGCTCTTCCCAAAGGCTGTGCACGTAATCAGCGGGAAAGGCCACGTCGTCCTCCTCGTAGGCGAGGCGCAGGGTCTCCAGGGCCCGGCGCCTCTCTGGCTCGTGCATCCGCCCGTAGACCAGCCCGAAGACGGTGATGGCGTTCTCGGCCTGCCTCACCCACTGGGAGAAGACGACTGGGTGCCGGGGGCGCGGTTCGAGCTTGCACGTGGTGGGCATGGTGTAAGCGTCGAACACCTCTCCTTTGCAATGGGGAAAGTCAGCAACTGAGATCGACCACTCGGCCAGATCCTTGTGGTCCCGTCCTCCCCAACAGAAGGCGGCAATGCCGTACGCCATCCTGTTCGTCACCGTCGTCGACCAGTTCACCGCCTGCATCACGTGCTTCGCGTGCTCGCAGGCGCGTTTGAGGCCATGGAACAACTCCCGCCCAGTCAGGGCGCCGCAGACCTCCATGTCGAGGGTGTCGCAGCCCCGCGCCAGGTATACGTCCAGCTCCTCGGCACGCCCGATGGAACGATGGCACCGAGGGTGCCCCGCTGCGCCACCTTCTCCTCCTCGCCGGACCTGCGAAGGCTGTCCACCGCCTGCAGCAGCCGTATGTTGTCCAGGTGCTGCTGCTCTTGGCCGTTCTGGAGGACTTGTGCGTAGGTGGTGAAGGCGGCCGATGGTTCGCCCCCCCCAGCTCCCGCGGCATACCTACGATCAGGTTGCCCAAGGGTTTTGACCAGTCCACCATGTCCGTAGGCGCTCCGGTTGGTGAACATCTGCCCGAGGTTCGGAACAAGGCGGGGCATCAGACCCGGGGGGGAAAGGCGAGTGGCTCCCGGTACGCGCACGCCAGGCGGGGTGGCCGGCGGCGGCAGGGGTGGAGCACTCGCGGCAGCATCTAACCCAGGGGGAGCTCCAGGTTGGCTGGGCTCCTGGCTGGTGTCGGGCCTGCGCTCGGCGTCCAGCTTCAAGAGGCCGCTGGCGAGTGGCGGGCTCACACCTTCGTCTTTTTCGGTTCGAACCCGCTCCAGCGTTTTCTCCCACCTGTCGATGTGCACCTGGTACTTGGCCCGCTCTTCGGCTCCGCTGCTGCGCATGGGGCGCTGGGTGTGCTTGATGAGGTGCTCCAGGACTACGGCGACATCTTCATCGTATCCTGCTGCCACGCTCTGCAGCGCCGAGGCGTCGTCCGACCCCTCCTCATGGGCCGCGAGGTACAGCCCCAGCATGGCCTCTCCGGTGCTCCCCTCCTCGTGGGCCTTCCCTGCGGGGCTGCGGGAAGAGCGGCGGGGGGCTGAGGGGGCTGGGTCACCTTCCTCGCCCAGACCCCACCCGACGCCGAAAGGGGGCTTGGGGGAGCTGCTGCGGCCAAGCCTCGCCCAGTGCTTCTTGAGCTGCGCGTCCATCTCGTCCGAGGTGGGCTGCGGCACGCCATGGGCTTCGCCAGGAATACCCACCCGATGTCGGCACACAAGCAAATCCCCACGGGCCCGAAGCTGAGCCCACTGAGGGCGGCCGATCCTCTTGGTCTTCCCGCCCACGGGGACCCCGTTCCAAGGGCGCAGCTTCTCCCGCATGGCGTTGCTCACGACGACGCCGTGCACGCCGATCCCCATCTCCTCAGCTCCGAGTGGAGGATGATGCAACAGCTCCTCGAGATCGCCGGCGGGGGGCCTCCCCTGGTCGCTGGCGACGGGGGCATACTCGATCCCCGCGGTCTTGAGGGTGAAGCAGATGTTCTCCTGGCCATCTGCGGAGTGATCCTTACAGCGCGGCTCCTCCACGTCTACCACGGTCATGCTGCCATCTCCAGTGGGCCCTCCTCCGGGTCTGGATTTCCCCAAGAATATGACCCGCTGCGGGCCGGCGGCCCAATGCACCCGTACACGCAATGCGAGGTAGTCCCCTTGCTCGGCCTCCTCGTCTGGGGCAGGGCTGGCATCCCGTGGAAGAGGCACCCTCGGAGAAGGCGACGCTTCGAACCGGACACCAACAGGCGGACCTCGTGGTGAGGCTGATGCATCGCGTGGGTGTAGTCCAGGGGCTGCATGCCCGCGGTGGCTTTCGGGTCCTCGGACTCCGTCTGCGGGGGGGGTTGCAGTGCCGGGTGCGCCTTGCTCGCGCGCCCGTGGACCGTGGACTGCGACTGCGGACTGCGCGGCGGCTCAGGCCCAGACTCGAGAGGAACCCGCGGCCCTGGACTGCTGCAGCTGCCTGCGCTGCTCTGCTTGCTTCCCCACCCAGGTGACGAAGGCAGAGTGGCACGCCCTCTGCATTGCCGACTGCCTGACGATAACAAGTCACTTGCGAACACTTGTCACGATACCGAGAGGCTCGGTAGACCTGGGCATGATGGGCGCAGAGGTGGGCGAAAGAGTTCCGCCCGTCGCTGGGCGGTGGGATGTCTGACGCCTGTCCGTCCTCGAAGAGCAGGGTGGTCGGCTCGGCTTCCGCGGCGCCCCGGCAACCGTCGGGGGCCAAGGGGCGGGCGCCGCCGCGAAGTACGATGCCCACCCGAACGGCTTCGCATGGTTTGTCCTCGGCCTCCACCGACTCTGATTCCTGATCTAGGACCTCTGCGATGCCCCCTGCAACGCCTGGCTCCGCAGCGCCTGTCTTGCGACGGCGGCGTCGCCGGCAGCAGAAAGAGCAACCGCAGGAGAGGATGCAGTAGAGGAACACGATGATCTTCCAAGTGCCTCTCCCCAGATCGGCGAAGGTCCGCCAAAGCAGGAAGATGCCGCGGCAAGAGGTGAACCTGGCGCGGGGGCCGATGTCCACAATCGCCTCGGAATCCAGCGCGGCGTATTCTTTGCAATGAACCCCCCCGGGTTGATCTCGACAGACCATGTTGCGGCACAGGTGGATGGAACGGCCCTCGAGCGACTCCAACTTCTGGCGAAGTGCGCGTGAACTCGCACCTTTCACGCCCAGGTAGTCTATCCAAAGGCCCCTCCGGTCGATCCTGTTGGGCTCCGCGAGGTCGATCTTCAGCCGGGCTACGTGGTCGTCGATCTTGACCAGCACGTCGTTGGGTCGCCTCCCAGTTCCACGACCCTTCACCTTCTTGCTGTAATACTCGGTGGTCGTAGCTGGCCCGGTCTCTGGCCCCATCCAGTTGATCTGGGTAAGGGCGGGCGGAGCCGGCGGCAGGTACCTTTCGGCAGCTGCGTCGCCAGGCTCTCGCCGGCGGCACTTGGTGCACCGCGCCAGTAGACCAATCAGCCAGAGGGCAGCTGCACAGGGGGCCAGTAGAGTACGACAGATATGAGCAAGAAAGGCAAGCACCGCCAGGAAGGCCAAGAAGATGAACGTCCATGCCACGGCAGGCCAGGCGGCCCCGAAGACCGTCAGGCCCAGCTTCTCGATGGGCATAGAAGAACCATCCGCCGTCCTTGGTCAGCCAGCCCGTCTCAGCATGGGTTGAGAAGGCGCTCCCGAGGCTGTCTAGCTTCTCGTAAGCAATCCCGCCCATGCCGCTCAGGCGCCAGGCCCAGGTGCCCTCGCGCAGGGGCTTCCATCCCAGCGCCCAGACGCCCCAGCCGCTCACCCAGGACCCCTCGCCACGCGGGTCATCAGTGGGATGGCTGCCGTTCTCGACTCCTCTGGCGGCATGGGCAGGAGGCGGGGGCGGCGCTCCCGGCGGCCCGCTGTCGGGCGGCGCCTGGGGGCTGCCTGCAACCTCGCCCTCCTCTTCGTGCTCGCCGATCTCCATGCCGTACTCGGAGTCGTCGTAGTACGGCACGGTGTACCCGAACGGGAACTCATGGGCCACGGCCGGGCGGCCCCATCCGGCGCGGGCAACAGCAGTGCTGAGCGGCCCGCGCCAGTCGTAGGCGGTCGCGCTGGCGGTCAGCGCGATCAGCCCGCGCGCAGAGCCTGCCGGCGCCGGGCGCCGGGCAGCCATTGCACGCACGCTTCCGGGCGCCGAGAGCGCCCAGACCTCCTGAGGTCGGCTCCAGGGCTTCGAGCCCCGAAGGCTTGAGCGGGAGAGAGGGAGAGAGAAGGGCAGGCAGAGGCAGGAGCCGGGAGAGGAGAAAACCCAAGCCGACTGGGGAGGGCGGGGTCCAACCGTTTAGGACAAACAACTAAATGAACTTGGCTGACCATACTGATATAACACGGGCCTCTATAGGCCGCCACGCTGACTCGGTAAAACTGAGGCGGGTAACCTGAAAAATCAGCACGGCGTTCCAACTCAACCAAATCGATCGGCTCATAGAATTTCATGAGATCCCACAGGACCTTACACGCAATGTATGTCGACTGCTTCTGTGTTGGTCCCTTGGTTCCTGGAAGTGCTGGAACTGCCTTCTCTGCGTTCGCTGCCTGTCGCCAGACGACGCCAGCTGCTCCAGCGAACCTGCCTGATGCCAGGTATGAGCGTGGGTGTTCGCATTCCCAGCGAGCTGCGCGAGGCCTTCAACTTGCCCCAGAGCCTGTAGAACGAGCTGAAGAGTCCACTGGGTCGCCAGCCTCCAGCTGGCTTCTCCAAAAGAGGCACCAAGATGGTGCGAACCTGGTTGGGCATCAGCGTCGTCGATTCCATTATGCTCATCATCGGAATGAGGATCATCAAAGCACCATCAGACATGGATGCGTAATGCTTCATGTGGAGACCATATACATACGCGCTGCTTCGCGTATGCGCTGAGGGCTCAAGAACTCCAGAGGCTGGATGGATTCCTGCTCCTCCTCCAAAGCTTGCTGAAGTTGGCTGCTTCGCTGCTGAGGTCCGACTTCGGGTCTGATAGGACCGCCCCCGAGGCTGACAGGGCAATCGTGGGGACCCACTCCGTTGGCAACCCGGTCCACCCGTGGGCTCCCCCAGCACCTTTCTGACCCCCCATCGAGGAGCCACGCTTTCCAATCTTTACACGACCCATTCTCAACCTTAATGGAGTACGTACCCAGCTCCTCGGAGATCTGACCTAGAATCTCGCAGCCTACATCTAAGTCCGCCAAGGCCTCTGGGTCCCCGTGGACTGTGTAATCATCCGGAAACTTAATGAAATCCTTCACAGACTGGCACAATTGTTTGAAGCCCCCCTGGAGGTACCTGCTGATCACCATCGGCGGGCCCCCCAGAGCGCCTCGAGCACCCCTAAGCTGCGAAAGCACTGTCGCGCCCGTAGCAACAACAGCGTCATGGCCAGTTTCATCTCCTGACTGCCGAAGCCGTGCTTGAGCTCTGCTGGCAACATCTGGAAGCAATGAAGAGCGCGCTGGCGCGGGTGCTGAGTCCTGTTCGCCCCTCCACTCAGGACAGGCGCTGACGGAGCTTGAAAGAATCATGCCGCGCACGCTGTTGCCACTCCTGCAGCAAGCTGGTAAAAAAGGCGGAAGGTGCTCTCCAGCCAGCGCAGGGAGTACAGGGTCGGTTGTTTCACCTCCTTTCTACTGTCCAATCCCAAGGCCGATTTCCACGCCAATGTAGGCAGCCGACCCCGAAAACCTGCAGCACGAACTTCAAAGTGGCGTGACTGGCAAACTTCGGGCTCGGCGAACCTGGCCCACTGCTTGCACAAGTAATTCAGATGACGCAGAATTCTCCTTTGGGGCCCCGCTGCGAACCATGCGGGGCCCGTGCCGGGGGCGATCCAAAATAGATTCCCAGACGGGGCTGTTGAGGCCGTGGTTAAGGGTCAGCGCTGGGGAGTTCAGGGGTCCAAAAAGCGCCGCCGAAACGAGTGGGGATGTCGCGGCCGCAGCCATCTTACGTCGCGCGAATATTCATACACGCCACAGGCAAAACATATCATAAATATGCATGCCTCCGACATTAAGACCCCAGACGCCTTGAGATGGCCCCACGACGCGGTGGGAACATAATGCGCACTTACGAAGTACGTTCGGCAACTCGCAACGCAACCTCACGCCACGACGAAACATAGATCAGGCCGATATCCGCCCCGCGCACAGGCGCTACAACGCCTCGCCGCGCCCCCGTCAGACGCCTGCGACGAAGCCTGGGGCAAAATTGCCGACGCCCACCCAGGAACGCGACAATCTACGTTATCCGACAATCGCCTGATGCGCCCAAACAGCCGCCGAAAAAACCTCGTCGAGGCAAATCTCGAGCGCGAATCGCCGCCGCTGAAGCCCAGACCATGCAACGTCAAGAAGCCTCTGAGGCAACACCGATTCGGAATGCGAGACTGTGACCCCCAAACATCTAGCGTTTGCGCTACCACGCGATCAAGTGCACGTGGCTGCGCTTAGGATGAGGGGGAGGAGATGAGGGACGAATGGGGGTTGGCAGTTGGGTTTGGAGGACGTGGGGCGGCTGAGCGAGGAGGGGCATACGATGGTTGATGCGGAGGCGCTGATGAGGGGGGCGGACAGACAACGCAAGCAAGGATAAGTAATAGCGGGCGAGTGGGACAGGAACCGCAAACTAGGCGTACCACGATTCGTGTAAAGGGTATGGCGGCAGTGATGCGGCTCCTCCGTGTCTTGCTTCTCCCCCTGCCCCTCCACTTCTTCCTCCTCCTCCTACTCCTCCTCCCCCTCCCCCCTCTCCTCCTCGTCTCCCTTTTCCTCCTCCTCCTCCTCTTCCTCCCCCTCCTTCTCGCGGGGTGGTGGTGCCCAACCGTCAGTGGCATCATGCCAGAGCGGACAACCTCGCCGTCGGCCACGCTGGGACGAGCATGGGCGGGGATGGGGGCTCAAGAGGCCACGAGCACAAACCCGACGTGCGATCATGTTTCTCCAGTTCGCAGGTGCGCAGGCTGCGCACCTGACGAATAACCCCACGGCCAGGCGCGCGTCAAACGGCCTGGGCGGCCCGCATGCTGCCTGCGCCCCGCAGCGGCAGCAGGCTCCAGAAAAAAAGGGAAGCCACGCACTGCGTGGAGACGGCGCCCAAAGTGAAGGTAATCCCCCAAACCTATCCGAACCGTTCACTCGAGACCTGCACCGAAAGGGCACATGAGCCCGTCGCTGATGCTTGAGATTTTTATTGGGCTGGGCGCGCGTCCCCCGCATAATTATTGCCGAGAGGTGCACGCGCGGCGGGACATCGACGAGAAACGATGAAGCTTCGGCTCGAGCAGAACCGATGCCTGTGGCATCCGCGCTGCCCGAGCCCCCGCCCTTTCGTTTTTCGCCCATGTCCCGCCGCTGCCCTTGCTGCGGCGAAAACGGAGGGGGCGCGGGCGGCGCCCTCGCGCCCGCGCCCACGTCGCAAGCGCGACGCGCCACGACGGCGACGGCGCCCGTCGATCGCCGTCGCCTCACTGGGAGCCCAATCGACGACCAACATCGGGCAGCAAGAATCCGCGAGACCCAGGGCTGACCAAAGTAGGCAAGGGGGCGGGGGCTGGAGCCCGAGCGGGCCAGCGGCGGCAGCGCTCGATGAGGCACCCCCCCCTCGACGGAGGGAGGGAGCGAGTGGGGGGGAGGGGGATGGAGGCGGGGGGCAGAAGGGGGGAGGGGCGCAAGAGGAAGGAGGGCGGAGGAGAGCGCCTGGAGGAGAGAGGAGGACGCGCGGGGGGGGAGGAGGCGCGACGACGGAGGAGGTCCGACGGCCAGACGACGATGTTGGAGGACGACTCCGAAAGCCCGGCCTGCTCCACAGAGCGCCGCCGCCCCCCCCCCACGCGACCCCGCTTCCCCTGGAGGAACCCCCGCCAACATCAGATGATAAGATCCCCCGTGAAAAGGACCCCCGAGAGGACCCCTCCCCTTGAAGAGATCCCCGCCCTTTCTGGGCGCCCTTTCGGGCGCACCCTGAAAGGGTCGCCTGAAAGGGCACCCAGAAAAGATCCCCCCTGAGAGGATCCTTGAGAGGGCCCCCTGAGAGGATCCCCACTCCGCGCCAGCTTCGCCCGTCTACTTCCAATCCTTCTGCGGCCAGGCCAGACGGCGAGGGGGGGGGAGCGGGGTCGCCTCGCCGCCAGGCGGTTCAAAGGCTGCGCCGGTGCTGGCCCTAGTCCTCAATCACGTCCTCATCGCCCTTCTTCTCGGGCTCGCCGCCCGCCTGCTCGCCCTGATTCGCGGCCGCCGCCTCGATCTTGTCGCGCCACTCCCTCAGGGGCACCTGCAAGGCCTTCATCGTCTTCGGGTGGTGCGGCATCGACCTCGCCATCAAGCCTGCCACGGCTGAACAGGCGGCCGTGCACGCAATGGGGTCGTTCACGCAATCGATGACGGGGCGCATGGTGTAGTGCAACCATCCCTGGGGCAACTCGTCGGCCCCCTCGTCCACCGCGAACTCCTTCGAGTTGTCATCCCACTCACTCACGCCGAAAATGATCAGCCAGGTGCCGAATGGCACGTACAAGGAATCACCAGCATTCAATACAAACTTCGGCACCTTCTTCAATATCACCAAGGCGTCTGCCGAATTCAAGAACACCTTCATGTCGTTGCCGCCGAGCTTCTGGACGTCCTCCACGGGGACGGCGAGTGCGACTGCGATGCCGTTCCCAACGGTGACGTAACATGCCGCACCAGCGAAAGGGCAAGCCTGCGGCGTGAACGACACGGAAAACGGCTTCTGGAAGAACGCGAGCAAAGGAAAAGTCGTGGAGTCGCCAGGGTGCGTGCTGCTGCCGTCTGCGTCAGCGGAGTGCTTGAACTCGAACGTGCTCTTCATGGGGCCGAAGCCGACCGTGCCTTTCATTTTCTTGATGTAGTCGACGTTGCTCGTGGCAGATGACTCGAGCTCGCTCTTGACAGCCTTGTGCTGGTCCTGCAACATGACATGCCACTTCGACAGCTGGTCGGGCTTCTTCGCGACAACGCCGAAGGTCGACACTTCTCCGAAGTTCAAGGAATCCCCGCACTCGCCGTTGTCGCCGAGCGAAGAGCATGACACGCCGACCTCCTTTTCCACGAGCACGGGGGAGATGACCTTCGCGATGGACTGGGGAATCCCCTTCTCGTGCATCCTGTTCGCCGCCTTCTCCTTGACGCCTCGGATCTGACGGCGCTCTTTGTGGCTCTTCTTCCTCTCCCCCGCGCGAATGGTCTGCAGTGTCTGGATGTAGTCCTTGACGAGATTGATCTTCTTGGAGTGCGCGGCCATGGCCAAGGAGATGGAATCCCGCTTGGCGGAGAAGTCACACGGCAGCGCCCAGTGCGAGACATCGTCCAAGATCTTCTGCAAGTCGTGTTCGGCAACCTTCGCCGACGAGATCACCGAGTCCACGCCGAGGCACTTGACCTCAGTGTGATCCCTGACCTCCTCGAGGAGCTCCTGGAGGACCGCGATGTGCGTGACCTTGCCAGCCTCGTGGCGAACGGGCGGGCGATCGACGGTCGACATTCGACGTGGCGAGCGGGGCAGCCGATGACAGCTGGGATGGCTGGCAAGGTAAAGGAGGAGGCGGGTGGCAATGCAGAGAAAAGAAGAGGAGGAGGAGGAGGAATAACTGCAGCCTTGCACGAATCCAAGTAGCTCTCGAGGGTTCGCTTGACCGACCGCTTCGCAACAGTGAAAATGCTGGGCGAGACGGAGTCGGGATCGATCGAGGGCAGGGCTTCCTCTACTGTGTCGGCGTTCTCCACTTGCTGCTTCAGCGCTGCCTGGCCGTCCTTAGCCGGCTTGCTGGAGCGGCTGCTGGCACGCGCTCGGGGCGACAACGGTGCCTTGGAGCCCTTGTGAGAGGCAGCTGCACGCCCGCCATCGCACCGACCAGGCTCCACCAACTCCGCCTCGCCGTCGGTCTCCGAATGGATGCTGGGGCCGTCGCTCGCAGAACCGTCGTCGCCAGAGTCGATGAACTTGGCGGCGCCCTTCTTGCCCGAGCTGGACGGGGGCAACTTGGCCATGGGGCGCCGCAGCATGGACTCCGCCATGTTCTTCTGGACGCCGCGCACCCCCGACTTGAACCTCTGGGTGTCCTTCAGCACGTCCTCCCTGTCGATCTCTGTCGGCTTCCGGACAGCCACGACCGTCACGCCGTTCTCCTGGAGCGGCAACGGCGAAGCGCGGGGGCGCAGCAGGGGGGGCCAGGGATACCCAGAGAGCGCAGGGTAGTTCCAAGGACGCCCCAGGAGAGCCCGAGCTCCAGCACCCCACCCACAGAAACGAACGCACACAGACAAGAAACATCGCACGCTCAACCGTGCATGTAGCGCCACCTTCGAGGCTCTCCCTGGGAACAGCCTAGGGGCCCTCTGAGGGGCGTCGCGAGGCCCTCGGAAAAGCCTAAGGGGGCACCCGAGATGCCATCATATAGAGCCCCAAGAGGCCCCAACATAAGTAACGAAGAGGATGGCGAAGGGGAACGCGAGGACGATGAGGAGGACGAAAAGGAGGAGGAAGAGGATAATGATGAGAGAGAAAAAAAGGATCACGATGCGCAGGAAGAGGAGGAGACGGAGGACTGACGAGGAGCAGGAGGAAGCATGACGAGCGGGATAAGGAGGCGGGGGATGTGAAGACATGAGGGCCTGGACGAGGTCGAGGAGGATGGGCATGCACGTAGGAGAAGACTGGTGGGCAGGGGAGGACTGGGGAGACGAAAGAAGAAATCCGAAGGTCATGGCCCACCTGGGATTCTAGAGGTTCCAGAAGGAGAAGAGGGCTCCACCTCTTCTACCCCCCTGCCCCAGCTGCCAAGGTGTCCTTAGTCTTGTAGACCTTGGGATCCTCCAAATCCCTCTTGTACTGCTGCTTCGCCCTGTCGCGCGAGATGCCGTTCTGGTGAACCTCTCGGCGCGCGTGGAAAGACGAAGGGGCGATGGGGGGGGATCAAAGTACTGGGGTCGGGGCAAGGCAACGCGGCGACGGCCAGGGGGGGGATGATGGGGCCGCCACCCCCCTCGTCTCCCTCCTCCTCCTCCTCCTCCTCCTCTCGTGTCATGGCCTGAGGGTAGGGGGGGAGTTGTGATGGCCATGAGCCTGGTAGGCTATGTACTGACCTCTGGTCAAGAGGAGCATGCCGCGCTTGGTGCGGGTGACCACTTCCTTGGTGAACTCGCGCACGAAGTCGACCACGTCCGAGAGGTGGGGCCTGATGCGCTTGCCCGAGGTGGTGCGGCGGTTGCCGCTGCTGAGGAGCTCGAGGAGACCTTTGTACTGACTCGCTGATTTGTGCTTCATGTCCTGCACCTGGGGGGCGAGGCCAGTGTTCTTCAGCTGTCTGTCCAGGGCCCGCTTGTCCAACGCGCAGTCGTAGTGGCAGTGGCAAGCGCGAAACCTCTTCTGGTTCGGCAACAGCGGCTCGTGGCATTCCGTGCACAGGGGATACATTAACTCTTCGCCAGCAGGAGAGTCAGCGTCGGCGCCGCCAGCATCGGAGCCCGCATCGCGACGACCGCCACCAGCATCGGAGGAGGCGACCTGCGAGCACGAAAACAGGCTCTGCGAGCGCGACCTTGGTGGTGGAGTCTGTGGAGCTCGCTGATCGGACGGATGGCGCTTCGCCCTCTTCTCGTCAACCCCGTCATCACTGGTGAAGCGCCTGCGACGGCGGCCGCGGCCGACGTCGCGCGCCGAGGCAAGGCCCACTGGCGAACGACCCGAGCGCCCGCGGTCAGCCCTCTCCTTGCGGCGCGCGTCTGCGCTGCTCTCATCGCGGGGGCGGCCGCGCTGGCGATGCCGCTCCCTCTCGGACCTCGTAGGCCCACCCTCCTGGCGATTGCTGCCTGAGGCTCTCGACGAGGCAGGGCGGTGGCATCTGGAGCCCTTGGCCCCCTCTGCACGACTGCGAGGGCGGCTGCGGCTGCCCCCCATCTGCGCCCGCCTGCGGCTCTCTCAGAGCCCCCTCCAGGGCGCGGCAAGCGATGCGGCCCTTCACCAGCTGGTTTGAGCCCAGATGGCAACGGGGAGGCACAGGAAGTGGACACTCGGAGCCCACAGAAGGGCCCAAGAGGGCCTCTTGGGGTCCCCTTAGGGTGCACCAAGATGTGAATATAAAAAGGTGCTGTGCATATTCGACCCCGAAGCCCTCCTGGAGCCGTCCTGGGGTCTGCTTCGGGCCCTCTTGGACGCTCCCAAGGAGCTCCACGAGGCCCAAGAGGGCATCTTAGGGCCCTCTTGGGGGCCTCCTGGGGGGCCCGAGAGTTAAATATAAAAATAATGTGTTTTATATTCGCCCCCGCGGCCCTCCTGGAGCCGTCTTGGGGGGGGGGCGCTTGGGGCCCTCCTGGGACCTCCCAAGGAGTTCCAAGAGGCTCTCGGGGCCCTCTCGGGACAATCTGAAGCCGCGTCGGTACTTTCGGGGAGACACAGGAAGCTCTAGACAAACAAGCCCTATGTCGAGAGCTCTTCGCGACCCTCCTGGGGCCGCCTGGAAGCTTTCGCGAAATCTCTTGGGAGGGCCCCTTGGGGCCCGCTGGGGGTGCACCCTTGTGCCACCCTCTCCAGTGCACCAAACGCGCGAGGCTGCGATGGGCTCTCTGAAAATACTCGCGGGGTCCTTCGGAATCGTCTAACGGCCCTCTCGGGAGACGTCATGCATCCAGCGGCGTTGTGCAATGCCCTACTCCCACATCAGAGCGACACCACTTGGCATCATTACACGCGCGGCCCGCCATTGCAATCGCATATATTATATCACAACAAAGTCGCGGGACCACGTGCTATCTCATGCGAAACGCTCGCTGGCGCCTACGCGCTACTTTTGCTCACTCACATTTACTTCTTGTCGCGCTAACCACACGCATCGCCTCAATCATGCGAGCGTCATGTCGCCTCAGCGCGAGAGCGTCATCCCCACACGCATCCCCACGATATCCCCACACATCCCCACGACATCCCCACGCGTCCCCACGACGTCCCCACGCATCCCCACGCACCCCCACGACATCCCCACGTGGCCCCACGACATCCCCACGTATCCCCACGACATCCCCACGACATCCCCACGTGTCCCCACGACATCCCCGCGCATCCCCACGACATCCCCACGCATCCCCACGACGCCAACACAACAACATCGCATGCTACTTGATTATTCGTTCTTGCTCACCTTGCACTTTGGATAGCATCACACTAAGCATAGAATGCCACACCCTGCGCGCATGCCCAACGCCGAAGCCGACTCCTTCGCATGACAAGCCGAGCCCCTGCCCTACTACCGATCGCTCGAACTACCAGGCGACAGAACACGACGCCAATGTGAGGGGCGCGGATCAAACGCGAGGAACGCTATCATGAGAAGGAGTCTAACCTCTTACGCGGCGCATGCTTTCGAGGACGGCCATACACAAGAACTCTTGCACCCCTGCGCGTTTAATCACTCTGGGTTGGGCCCTTCGCCAAGGCGAGACTCTCAGCATTTACCTCCACATCCGACGTGAACTTCGGCCAAAAGATGGCACGCCCCTCTTCCCCATGGAGGCGCAGGGCCGAGCTACAAACAAGTGCTCAACATGCGACTGGCGTTTGCATGCCAAAAGCAAGCAGGCACCTGGCGCATACTTTCAAACAGGCACGTCTGAGAGAGGCGCAAGGGCCACAACTGAGGATGCTAAAAAATGCACGCACATGCCAGACGTGCACCAACTCTCTGGCGACTCTCGGAGCCCCCTCGCTCACTCGGAGCCCCCGTCGCCCTCTCCCGAAGAATCGCTCTGGAACGAATCATCTTGGTCACGGATCGCCTTCAGGGTGCCAGCAGCCCACCTCGGCCGCCTGGCGCTCTTGCCCTCATCCCTGCCTGTGCTCGCGCCCGCGCTGGATGCCGCAGCGCTCGAGGAGGCAGCCCCCGTTGACGGCGGCGGAGAACTCGGAGCCGCGGAGGAGGTAGCTGCACACGCCGATGAAGATGATGACAAAGACGCCTTCACTTGCGCAGAGAGCGGCTTCTGAAGCTGCTCGGCGAGGGACCGCTCTCCAGTAGTCCGAGCAGTCGGGCGGGTCGGCGACGCCCCTGTGCGAAGCCTCTTGTTCGCGGCCCTCTGGGGCTCAGTCGCCCCGTGGCACGCCCCCGCCCTGTCAATGACGAGCGGCCTCGACATCGCGTGGCACTTCAGGTGGAAATTGGCTGACTGAGGCTGGCTGCGACTCCTGACCTCCTCCGTGGGGACGTCCATCATGAAGCGCAGGTTCTGGGCGATGCGCAAGTGCCACGCGACCAGCGGCTTGAGCTTTTTGAACTTGTTCCTGTAGCAGCTGAGGTCCTTGTCGAGGGCAACCTGATCAGCCTTCAGCTCGCGAATGCGCCTCTTGGCGGCGCGGAGGTCCATCTCCTCCTCCTGGCCAGCCTCGAGCGCCGCCTGATCCGCAGCGGAAAGCCCAGCAGACATGGATGGCGCAGCGGCTCGGGCGTTGGCGAGTCCAGTATGCGAGGGGTGCCAGTCACGAGAGCCAACAATGCGTCGGCCAACGGTTGGGGGCCCTGGCGACGAACACTGGCACGGACAGATGCACGGCCTCGGCAACGGGGGGGCACGAAGAGTCAACGGCCAGTTCGATGATGACGATGCGATGTATCACGCGCAGAGCGTAACATTCTGAAGGCTGATCCAGTCCAGAACAACAGCGCGCAGCAGCAGCAAACAACAAGAATGCGACAGAGGTTGGTCGCTGCACTCCCCCCGACCCACCCCTGACTCAAAATGACAGCCTTCTCCTCCTCTTCCTATTAAGCTCCTCTCCCATGCCCACTTCCTCCGAGTCGCCATCAGGAGACGTCACCACCGCTCGCTCAGGCAGCTCCAAGCTCAAGCCGCTGGATGGCCAGCTGGTGGGAGAATAATTGACAGATCCCCGTGGCGCCGAGCGAAGGCGGCGCCGTGCGCGACAACCCATGCAGCTACATCCTCGGGAGACGGCTCCAGGCGAACATGATCAACGCCTGGGCCGCAAGGCAAACTCCCCCAACAGTGCAAGAAAGCAGGAACCTCGACTTCACCGAAAGTGGCAGTGCTGCGCGGCCCTACGTTGCGCCTTTTCACGCAACCTCGCGGACATGTGAAAATCCAATTAGAATAAGGCTTGCCATTAGGAGGTTCGTAATGCTGCAAGCAAATTCGGCCAGAGCCCCCAACGGCCTCCTCCCAGGCCCTCGCCTGGGGCACCCTGCGCGGGCGAGCTGGGCCGCCCTCTTCGCCTCCGCCAGCGGCAACTACAATGCCCCCATCGCCGTCCTCTGGGGGCGGCGGGCCTGGGGGCGGTGGCAAAGGGGGCCCCGGTGCCCCGTCGGCAGCTGGCGGGTCGAGGCCGGCAGCAGTCGGCGGCAGCGCCGCTGGAACAGGGCCCTCGCCGAGTGCAGGCAGAGCGTCACCGCCTGCGTCCGCGCGCCCGCCGCCGCCCCCCCCGCTCGCCCTATCGGCAACGACAGGCGGGGCACCAGCCACGACCATGTCCAAGTCTGGCAAGGCCAAGGCCCCTGCCACTCCAGCTGGGGGGGCGGGCAAGGGCAACGCGGGCGCGACGCCGCCCAAAGCATTCAGCTGAGCAAGATAATGATTGTGGCCGCGGCCAGGCTCTACGACCTGATCGCGCAACAACAGCTGATAAAACGACTGCGGCTGGTCCGAAGGAATGGGGTCGCAAAAACCCAGCCTAGACACGAGAATGCGAACGCACTGAAGATACGACTTCCTGCTGACAGGACGCCTGCTGTCGTACACGCGGGGCTCGTCGCCAGCTCTGTGGCGGACGAGTTCAGACACGGGCCTCCAGCCCTGTCGCCGCAAATCCTCGCAAAGAAGGAGCGCTGGTGCCTTCTCGTCGAGTGGGATTGCAATCTTCGGGTCAACCGCATCTGACACCACGACGCGGCGATCAACATTGACAGTCGATGTCTGCCAGCGCAACAAGGACCTATGCAATGCATTCCCTGGCGCAATGTCTGTGGGCAGCACCCAGGCAGGGTCGGAGTCGGCGAAGAGTACGACTTGTCCTCCACCACCATCCCGCTCGTCCCTCCAGATGTCCAGAGTCTGCACCAACAGCGAAACGGGCGACGTGAGTTTGACATCATCCTGATCCTCAACGGTCGGCACTAAATGAGGTCGACTCTTCGACGTCATCTTCCTGATAACTTTGAAAAAACTTGTTGTTTGAACAGCGACCGCTGATCCGTCCTCCCCAATCCCGTGTTGCTCAGTCACAACGCTGTAGATGCAGCTTGGGCGGAAGACAGCAACGGCGTATTCGAATCTCAAGGCCTGCAGGCCACTGACCTGAACCGAGACTGGCCTCGCTGGCGACATCCGCCTGCCCGAGTTTATCTCGGGCCCGAGCGCATGGGAAGATCTAACGGGGGCGCCCTAACGCGCCGCAAGGAGCATGCGTGATACCAACGCACAAGAACGCACCACCCTGCAGCCCGACCTAACATTATGCGGGGGGGTCGTCGGATGAGGCGGTAACCACGCGCACCACTGATACCTGGCAATAACTAGCCCAATCGTCGGTAACCGACTCGTCCATCCTATATAATTTTTTGTAAAAGGCATCTCTGCTGATCCTGACGTTTCTCTTTGTCTTGCCTCGGGCAGAGGAAACCTGCAAGATGCGCTTATAATTCTTCCACTCGTACTCGACTGCGGACTTGCCTTGCTGGCCGTGCTTGAGGACGAATTTCCTCACTCTCGCAAGGTTCTCCTTGAGTCGAATTGAAGATTTGATGTGCGAGAGCCCAGCCGCCGAGGCGCGATTCTTCGAATAAGTAGCCTGCCGATGCCACCCCT
Source organism: Prorocentrum cordatum (assembly GCA_963575745.1). Lineage (NCBI taxonomy): Eukaryota > Dinophyceae > Prorocentrales > Prorocentraceae > Prorocentrum > Prorocentrum cordatum. The sequence continues at coordinate 483,870 of CAUYUJ010013891.1, read as the reverse complement.
CGCCAGCAGACTCGTCCAACGGAATATTCCGAAAGCGTCCCACCTCCGCTGCCCACGCGGCCGAGCACGCTCCGCCAGCTGCAACTGCGGCGATGTCTGCGCCAAACTTCGAATACATAGAAACGGTGACGGGGTCGTGTTGTTCCAGCGGTCGCAAGCCAATCTGCCTGATGACCTCTCGCGCACCATCCTCGGAATCGGCCGTGGCGAAGCGCCACGGGACCAACTCGAGGTATCGCCACTTCTGGAACTCGTCGATGGCGTTCTGGATCATGAGGGCGATGAGCATCGCCAAGTCGCCGTTGCCCTCGCAGTCGCCGAGCCCCACGAGCCGAGACCGATCGCGAAACTCGGCACGGACAGCGGTGATGTAGCTGACAGCCTCGTGCAAACGCCTTCCACTCAGTGGGCACTGCGGGCGATGGCCTGCCTTCCGCTCTGCATCGTGGCACGCGCATCCCAAGCCCCATCGGCGAATGCGCTCGATCGGGTGAACGACGAGCTCGTATGAAACACTCAGGAATGACCACAACTCCTTATCACGACACGCTTCAATGAAAGAGGTTACCCAGTCTGTGTCCTTACAGTGCTGGAATACATCACGAGTCAAATGGTTCTCACATAAGTCCCTCAGCGGTAGCAGCTGCCCTTCTACTGTATCCAACGTCTCGAACCTCCACTTTGCCAGCGACGCGCTGAAGCTCTTTAGCAACTTCCGAAGCCCAGCCACTCTGCCCTGAAGAAGCCCCAATCCCCCCTGGCAAAGCAAGGCTCCAGTTCCTCGGCACGGGCGACACACCCCGGCAAGACAAAACCATGTCCCGCTTCCCCCCCCCACCACTCCTCCCACCCCCCGCGCAACAACGAACACACGCGGGCCCCCCTGGAACACCCGCTTCGCTCCGTCAACCCAGGCCGCAAACGCAAGCGAAACACCCAGAGGCGCCCAACACGACCGCGTAACTGGAGACTCGCTGCAGCCAAGGAGCTAGGAGACTCGCAAGGGAGGCGCTGCTAGGGGGGGAGCGGATGGGGGCAACCAGACTGATCATTATGGAGGTCTGTCCTGGCGTGCGCCCCCCCCCCATCACTATTCTCATGCCCTCCTCTCTCGACCGACGCCCCACGAGATGCCTGACCTGAGCTCGAAAGGGGAAGACGACTATGGAGAGGAGCGGATGGTGATCTTGTTGCTAAGCCAACCCTGAATTGCCCCAGTCCGCCCCCCCCGAAACCCTGGTGACGCCTGCAGGGTCCTGATGATGTGCTGGCGGTAGGACTTGTTCCTGAAGCATCTGCACAAGTCCCTCAGCTTGGTGTTCCAGTCTGGCCATTTCGGGGCAAGAAAAACAACCCGCTTGACCATGTTGCTGCAGATGTGGTTCCAGCCTGATACGCGAACAGCGTGGGGTAGCAACCTGGCGGTCCTGTCAATGAGAAAGCCCGCTGTCTCCAGCGGCACCCCTCGCAGTCGCTCGAACCAGGCGTGCAACAAGTCTACGCAGTCGACCAAGTGGAGCTCGGATCCCATGTCAGTCGTCGTTGACCGAACCTTGCTCAGGAAAGACCGAACCTGCGTTTCCTCTGGCCCGCAAACAAGGAAGACAACCCACAAAAAAACAAGTACCTTGTCGAGCCTGCCCATGAAGCCATGGGCTAACGAGCACCCTGGAAGGCTGAGGCGCTCGAACGTCCCGTCATCGTAAGCGAAGTCCGCGACCGTGCCCTGAACCTCGGAACCTAGACAATCGCTGGCATCTGAAAAAATATGAATGCTGTCGACGCGATGGAAGTTCTCACGGAGCTGGCGCCTGTGAATGAGCATGGCTACGACGTCCAGACGGAGGACCCCCTCGCGAAGAACTTCGCGACACGGGTGGTCGGCCTTATCTAGTACGGGCGTGTCGCCATCGGCGCCGACAGAGTTGAAGTAGTACTCGATGCCGTCTTGCAAGGCCTGGAAGAAGTCGTGCTGGGACCTGAGGTTGCTGGAGAAACCGATGGCTTTGATCTTCAAAAGTGCTGGGGCCACCCTGCGACGCTTCTGAAGCATGACGCCGCCTAGGCGGGGCCTCTCTGTCAGCCCGCGCCGCACGGGCACGTGGGCGGCGTCGAAGGCGTCGGCGGCGGGCACAGTCGGCTGACCGTCAGGCTGCTCGGCAGGACCACCCCTACTCGATGCCAAGGTCTTGGCCCATCGCCTGACGACGCTGCGCGGAGGAGAACCTTCCAATACATCGTCATACCGCATTCCTCTCATATCTCTGGGCACTGCCACCATCTTGATGCTTACCTCGCCCTCAAACAGGCGCTTGCGAGCAATGGCCAAGGGCGCAATGAGCCAAGCAGGCGAACCCCTGCCGCTGATGACATCGGAAAAGACCCTTCCAGATGGGTGAAGTTCGACCTGCGCCATCGTCTCATGACAAAACCGATGCATTTCTGCTGGCGTGCCTGGCAACTTTCTCTCTACCCGCACCCTCTCGAAGAGCTCCACGCGACCAATGTCGTATGTGATGAACCCATGTAGGTTGTTGCTGCTCAGTCCGTCCAGCGGGCACTGCAGAGACCGAGCCTCGGCTGCGGCCTCCTCGCTGAAGGGCACCAGTCTCCACTTGGCAACCCCGAACGCAAACACTTTCCAAGATTGGCACTCCACCTCGCCCTCGCTGCCGCTGCTGGCGTCGTCGTAGCCCTTTGTCCCTCCAGGCCAGTGCCCGACAAAGAAGGTCTCGACCTCGCCCGTGTGGATGACTGGGCGCCTGCGTCCAGCGTGGATGCGCGAGGGCCGCTGGCAGTCATCAACATGCCCTGCCACCACAAAAGAATCATGGTCTGAGGTTCCGCCTTCGGGACACAACTGATCTGCAATCGCGGGCTCCATTGAATCACTGAGCCAAAATGGCTACGGAACAATGTGGCCAAGACGTCGATCACGCACTTAGGATTCATTGAACTTGCCGCACCATCCCCGACAGCAGCTTTTCATTATGAGGCGATCGGTGGAACTCCCAATGGGAACACGAAACGCAAGATGGATGTGCCAAATATGCGGATTGCTCGCGCGCTCACATGCCTGCCTACTGGCAACCGAAGATGCGTTTCGGACTTTAGCACCACAGCCCTTCGTTTCATGATGTTTGCCGATGTGTTTTTGAAAATTGCTTTCTTCAAACTTGTTTTTGACACCATACGTGGCGTTCCCGCCCACAGCGCAACAAGGGAGCAAACCACAAGCAGAAGGGAGCAAACCACAACCAGAGGGTAGGCGGGGAGGCGGGGGGGGGGGGGCGAAATCTCATCCCCCCCAACTACCGCAACCCACCGCCACAACAGACGGGGCCCTCTGGGGCTGGGCCTATCGGGATTTCAACAGGGATAGGAGGGGGCTTCTGGAAAGTGAGGTAGTGGATATCCACGAGCTCAGGGTGGAAGCTAACCTGCACTGGCGCGCGGGTCTCAATGTCGCTTTCCAGGGCGAGGCGGGCGGACTTGACGCGCTTAGCTAACCCTCCCGAGGCCGCCATGTAGTCAAGCAAGCGGACCTTGTCGGACACTGCTGTGGCGCACGTGCCCTCGACTGGCGGATAGACGAGCCCGCTGCCGAGGCCCACGGCCAGGTCACTCTCATGGGGCCCGGACGGCTCCATGTTGAAATCTCCTCCTATGATGTGAGGTGCCTTGGTGCTCTGTGCCAGGGCTCCCACTTCTGCAATCACCTTCAAATTCTGAGCCGGGAGGCCCTTGGAGTCTTTCCAGTAAACCGATATGCACATAACGGGCTCACCTCCTGGAATCTGAACCCAACATGCCATGGCTCTGCCTGGGTACACCAAAGGCCGCTGCACTAAGTCATGCATTCCCAAGAACGATCTGGCGAAGATCGCCACCCCGCCAGACGCGCTCCTGACCCAATTCCAATGATAGCTTTAATACAACGGGTTTTCCACCCGTGCTTAGAAGACCAGCTGTTGGCCTCCGAAACCTGGTCCCCGTGGATCAGCCCGTGTTCCTGGAGGCACAACGTGAACGTGTGCCGACGTCCTCAACAGCCATGATTTGGCTGATTCCCAAGAAGTGACATTGGCCGTCTCTACAACCAACTCAAAAGCCTCAAATCCTGGAACATTCAAAGACCTCAGGGAATCACTAAGAGGTTCAGCATCTGGCAGGGGGGGCGGAAGACGGCACAGCCGTGGCAAAACTGATGAGCTCAGACGATGAAGCAGTCGACGCGGTAGTTGCTGCTGCCGCGGCCCAGCAGCAGGCTCTGTTAATGCAAGTTTGCCTCCTGAACGCTTAAGCACTGGCCGTGGCGCTCGGTACAGGGGGCGGCGCTTGGGTGACAGCACGGCGCGCTCGCTCCCTGATGTCTGAAGGTTCTCCTGCGGATGGTGGGGCCTCCTGCCCGGCTGTCCCGCCCACGCCTGAATCTCCGGCCCCATCTCTGCTGCCGACTCCTCCGTCGCCACCGTCTCCCGCAACTAGAGCTCCATCAGGTCCGTTCCGCGTCTTCTTCCCCAGGCGTGCCATGTGTGTGATGTGTTGCTGCTTAATATCATCGATATTGGAAAGGATGCCTCCCAAAGCCTGCTTGGCGGCCTCAGCGATGTTGGCCCTGGGTTCGTTGGTGCGCTGCTGGAGGATCTGCTTGTCCCCGTCTGTGACCTCACACTCATCCTCTGGAATACACAAAATCTCTCTTGCGCCCGTGAACTCGATGGTATCCGCTTTGCCTTCGATGAGGTCGCGCAGGCGAAGGCCGTTAGAAGCAGCATGAGTAGGCGGAGCATCGTGCTGCTTGTGACACACCTGGTTGCGCAGCTGGTCGACCAATTGCTTGTGTTCCTTGCCCGCGGCCTCGACCTCTCCTGAAAGCTGACTGACTTTTGTAGCCTCCTCGTCACACCGTGTCCTCCACTTCTCCAACTGCTCGACGGCCGCGTTGAGCTTCTTCTCCAAGAACTGAACTCGTTGGTGGGCCGCCGTGGCCCTTTGATGGATGGGCTTCTCCTCGGGTTGTTTGGATGCCGCTCGGAGCCTCTCCAGCGCGATCTGGTCTTGAGTAGCTGCAGCCACATCTCCAAAGCGCTTCGCACAAGACAACATGTTCTCCAACTCTTACTCCGACAAGGTCTCCCCAATCTGGATCGGCTGGGGTCCTGGCTGCAGCGCTGGAGGTCCGTTAACCCAGGCCCCCAGACGACGGGTTCGAGGGTCCTCGTCGTTCTCCGCACCCTTGCCTCCTGATCCTTTTCCTGCGTCCTTGGCTGCACCAACTCCTCCCTTACCGTAGCCCTTGTTGCCTTTCGCTCCACCTCCTTTGGACTTGTTACCCCAGCTGGCGTACTCCGCCCAGGCGTCCTCGCGTGCCCAAGCTCGCGAGACCCATGGCGGCGTGCCAGCCATCTTGACGGGGAGAGTATGACAACTGCTGTGGCTCGCCTTTGCAGTGTGCCGTTTTGAAAATCGCAAAGGCAAGGCCCACGCGCTCGCGGCAGGCGGTCGGGGCCCAAAACGGTTGGAGGAGGAGGAGGAAGAGGAGGAGGAGGTGGTCACCCTGCGGGGAATGATCGGCCTGGAATCGGCGATGCATCGCCAATGGATCGGCGATGGGCCCGCGACGGCGAAGCTGCACGTTCCTCCGGAGGGTACGGCACGCGGGCCCCGATCGACGCCCGAGCCCAAATTGACGCTTCCCCGGGCGAAACCGCGCGCTACTCGGCAGGGTACGCCGCACAAACAGAATGGGCGATTGGGGGCCGATGCTTCCCCCTCTGTGAGCTGGCCACCCCTTCGCCAGCAACAGCATCGTCATGTATGGACGTACATCCAACAACGAACAACAAGCCAGAATCGATGTTCCGAGCTGGGCAAGCTACAAGCACGAACAGAGACATCCACGGACATCCAAAAACATTCAAGATATCCGACGCCATCCGAACACATACCCAAGCTTCTTCCCCACCCCGATCGAGACTGCGCACTTCTCGGCAGGGTACGCCACCCAAGCAGAATAGGCGATTGAGGGTCAAAAGGGTCAATGCTCCCCCCCGTGAGCTATTCCCCTCCCCCTTCGTTGTTCCCGCACGCTTTCCGAGGCCCTGCAGTGGCGCATGTTGCATTCTAATTTCACGTACAGCCATACTGCACATGCGTTTCACCAGCCCAGGCGCGGCTCCGTGAGTGTGCGTGTGTGCTGCCTCCCGCGCGTGCCGTCGTGTACGCCCTTCTTTCTGCATTGCAGCCCTCTGTCGCTGCCACCCGTCAACAGCGTATGGTGGTAATTACCGTTGGCGGCACGCACAAGGGGGTAGGGGGAGGGAAGAAACAGGCTTCGATGAAGTAGGGGGTGCTTCTAAGCACCCTTCCCTCCTCCCCTACCCCCTCTGCGCATGGCTGGTTTTGGTGGTAATTACCGATTACCTGGTTCGCTATCCGTTTCGCTGCTGTGGATAAGCCGGCCCGGAAGCAACAGCGTGTGCTGCGTCCCCACCCCGCCAGGCCCGTGGCCTGCGACGCGGCCCCGATGGGGGCGCCGCACAACGCGGCCGTGCACAGCGGCGCGACCCAGGAAGCCTGCGCGCTGCGCGGCCGCCGCGGCTCCTCCTCGTGGCCTTCCTCCTCCTCCTCCTCCTCCTCCTCCTCCTCCTCCTCCTCCTCCTCCTGGTCCTCCTCCTGTTCCGCCGATGTAGGTGAGCGCGTTCCACGACTCGCAAAGTCACTACTCGCAAATGGCCTGGATCCGCCGCGGGGCCACGATCCAATACATCGAGGCAAGCACGTGTGTTTCGGACGTTGGCGAGTAGGCACTTTGCCAAGACTGGAACGCCGGCTCCTCCCTTTCCTCCTCCTCGTCCAACTTCACCTCCGCCTCATCATCATCATCATCATCATCATCATCATCATCATCATCATCATCATCATCATCATCATCGTCATCATCATCTTCCGCCGATGGGCCGTCTGCAAGGCAAGGCTGGCAAATGGGTCGCAGCTGACATTGCATTGCCTCACCTGTTCATCCACCTCATACTCATCACCATCAAAATCATCATCATCATCAACATCATCATCATCATCATCATCATCATCATCATCATCATCATCATCATCATCATCATCATCATCATCGTCATCAGCATCAGCATCAGCAGCATCATTCCCATCATCAGCATCATCATCACTAGCATCACCAGCATCATCGCCAATATCGTTTTCACAAGCATCAGCATCATCACCATCATCCTCATCATCGTCATCATCCTCATGAGAAGCAGCAACAGCAGGAGCAGCGTGGCCGTCAGCATCATAATCAGCATCACCATCATCATCAACATCATTAGCATCTTCACCATCAGTATCAGCATCACCCATTTTTTACCACCACCTTCAGCAGCATCATCATCAGCACCATCATCATCGTCGTCGCCATCAGCATTATCAACTTCACCATCATGATCGACGTCATCATAATCAGCAGCAACAACATCATCATAAGCATCATCGCCGTCATCACCATCAACAAAACCATCATCAGCATCACCATCACCCGCAGCAGCAACATGATCACAACCACTATCATCATCATAATCAACATCAACATCATCAACCTCAACATCATCTGCATCACCGCATCCGTTACTACGAATGCGCATGGCAAATAAAATGCTAATGTTGTTATTAAAATTACCAGTGCCACTTTGAAGCCGATTACTGCTGCAATTCTAGACTGGTTGGTCTGACTACTCAGATCATCCTTGCTTTTCTTCGCAGACGCAACCAACCCCACCACCACCATCACCATCGTCATCAGCAGCAGCGGCATCAACATCATCACTATGAGGAAAATGGCGTCGCCATCTTCACCATCACCATCGTCATCAAGAACATCACCACCATAACAATCAGCAGCATCATAATCATCACCCTCACCACCACCAACATATTTATCACAACCACCACCATCAACATGTCATCGTCGTCCTCATCCTCATCATCGGCATCGTCCTCAACCTCGTCCGAGACATCGTCCTCAATATAATCCGTATCATCGCCACCAACATCGTCATTCATATGCTCATCCTCGTGCCGTTGCCTTGCAAGCGCCGTTGCCATTTGTGCACGGCCACTGGCCAAGCTGCTTCGAAGGATGGCGCGGGAAGCCGGGAAGTTGCACGGCCACATCTCAAGCAGTAGCAGTAGTAGTAGTAGTAGTAGTAGTAGTAGTAGTAGTAGTAGCAGTAGCAGTAGCAGTAGCAGTAGCAGTAGCAGTAGTAGTAGTAGTAGTAGTAGTAGTAGTAGTAGTAGTAGTAGTAGTAGTAGTAGTAGTAGTAGTAGTAGTAGTAGTAGTAGTAGTATCAGTAGCAGTATCAGTAGCAGCTGGAAGAGCAATAGGACGAGGAGGAGGAAGAGGAAGACGAGGAGGAGGAGCAGGAGGAGGAGGAGCAGGGGGAAGAGAAGGAGCGAGTTATACTTCCCGTCGAGAAAAACATGGCGGGGGGGGGGGGGGGGCAGGCGGGGGGAGCAAAATTATTCCGACGATGTATATATGTATATGTATGTATATATATATATACTAGAACCATCGCGCGCGCTTCGCGCGCGCTCAAGTTCTAGCCCGTCCGCTGGGACAATCCCACCAGCCCTCCGGGCGTAGGTGGTTTAGAGAGCTTCTTCTTCTTCCAACCTCCTTCGTCCACTTCGGAAATACGAAGGTCACGGAAGACAAGAAGGTCACGGAAGACAGGAGGGGAATACAAGAAGGCGTACAAGAAGGCGCTCCACGGGGCCCGAAAGGGTCTGCAAGGTGGCCTCGGAAGCAGGGCCATAAACGGTGATACCACAGGGTTTTGGTATGATATTCTGGGGGGGGGGTCGCGGGAACCTCGTTTGGAGTAGTGTCGAATATGTTAGGAGATTGTTGCTGGGGTCAGGGAGGACAAGGCCCACGAAACAGACCCCATAGCTGCCAAAATGTCCACGAGATAAGGAGGAACACTGCAGTGACAGTGGAACTTTGGGTGAGACTGTAGGAGCAGGAGGAGGAGCAGGAGGAGGAAGGAGGGCGAGGAAGGATAAGAAACAGTAGGAAGAGGAGGGGGAGGAGGAGGAGGAGGAGGAGGAGGAGGAGGAGGAGGAGGAGGAAGAAGGAGGAGGAGGAGGAGGAGAAGAAGAGAAGGAGGAGGCGGAGAAGTAGGGGAGGAGAGGAGGAGGAGAAACAGGAGAAGGAGGAGGAAAAGCAGGAGGAGGAAAGCAGGAGGAGGTGGAGGAGGAGGAGGAGGAGGAGGAGGAGGAAGAGGAGGAGGAGGAGGAGGAGGAGGAGGAGGAGGAGGAGGAGGAGTGGTGGCGCGACCACGGCCGGGTCTACCCGGCGTCGGCTCGTGAACCACCACCCCTCGTCGGAGACCTCTTGCTGCAGGCGACCCTCGTAGGTCGGAGCTCGGCCGTCCCGCTTCGGAGAGCTTAAATGGACCCCCTGAGGGCCCTAGACAATCCCCGAAAAAGGCCCCGAACAGAACCATACCGAATGCCTCTGGCATGGTTCTGTTCGGGCTTGTTTCGGAACCTCTTCCGGCCGATCCATCGAGCCCGCTTCGGAGCGCTGAAATGGGGCACACGAAAGCCTAAGAAAACCCCCGAGAAGGTCCCGCGCAGAACCACACAAAAGGCCTCTGGTGGGTTCTGTTGGGGTTCCTTTCGGGGGCCCTCTCGGACATTCCGAAGCTTCTTGGAGCCCTGTTCGGACCCACCAGGCCCGCCTCGGAGAGCTCACGCGGGCTTGCCGAGGGCCAAAGAGAATCCCTGGAAAGGCCCCGAACAGCACCATACCCAAGGCCTGTGGCGCAATTATGTTGGGAATCGATTCGGGGGACCTCTTCGACCACTCTGAAGCCTTCTTCGAGAGCTGTAAGGATGCGCCGAGACCCCTGCGGGGAGCTCACATGGGACCCAAGAGGGTCCAAAAAGAATCCCCGACAAGGCTCCGAACAGAATCCGGGAGGCCTCTGGTCTGATTATGTTCGGGCTCCTCTCAGGGGCCCTCTCGGACATTCGGGCGCCCTCCTGAAGCTCTCTTCGGACCGACCGAACCCGTTTCGAAGAGCTCGAACGCACCCCAACACTGCCCAAGGGAGTTCCCGAAAAGGCCCCGAACAGAACCATACCACAGCCCTCTGGTCTGATTCTGTTCGGGCTCGCTTCGGGGGCTCTCTTGGACCACGCCAACACCTCCATGGAGCCGTCTGCGCAAGCGCTTCGCGACCGCGCCGCAGGCTGCAAAAGCGATGCCGCAGAGCTCCTCGGAAACCCGCAGAGGGGCCCTAAACTACACGCGACGGTTCCACAGCACAGCCCTTTCGCACGATGCCCCTCCCCCGTCCCCTTCAGAAACCATCAACCTCAGAGGCGCGCAGGGGGGGTACCCCTCCAAGAAGGGCAGAGAGGTTTTGGAAGGGATTCGGGAAAACTCCCTAGCTTATCTGCGGCCAAAAAGGCTGGTAAGATTCTCGCGAAAAGACAGCGGCAAACGGGCGGCGCGGCATCGGCGAGGAGCAAAGCAGCCCAGCAGACTTGCACAAGAAGCTGCTGTCGGCCAGCCCCTCTGCCACGTCGTCCTCCTTCACGCCTTTCTTGAACATAATCCTGCTGTTCTTCCCGGGGCCCCACCAACTTCGACAACCTTGCATCGAGCTTCTGGAGACGCACTGGAGCACAGCATACGGGGTGCCCCGAATCGCGAGTTCTTTATTGGGCGCGTCGTTGCCCACGCCCCGCGCTCACAAATGTCAATCGCATGTGTTCGGATTGTGGGTGTCGCTTTTGTTTTTCACAACATGTGGGACTGCAGTTCCCGCGCTTGTCTGCGACGGCGCCCGGGGGACTTGAGCGCGCTCGTCGTGCGGTTCCAGCTATCGAGGACGCCTACGACGAATCACTGCCGCCCCCTGCCTTTTCGCCATCTTCGCAATCTTGGAAGCATCTTCGAGGCAACCTTGGCCGTCTTGGAGGCCATCTTGGGCGCCTTGGAACAATTTTCGTGGACGACGCGACCGTCCCTGGGCCTCGGCCGCCCTTCCAGGATCCTGGCTGGCTGGGCCGGAGCCCCAGCGGAAAGGTTCGTGGGCGCACAACCGAAACGGAACTGCACGGCATCCAGCACGCCATCGCCTCTGTGATGCATGGACAGAGGGCCGCGAGCCTTCTGACCTTCAGCCTATCCGGCCACCGCGCCTGGAGGTGAGGCCGCGGCTTATTTTCCGAATTATGGGGCGTCCTGCAGGACGTTTCGAAGCCTCTTGCGGCCTCGTCGGCGCCCCTGGGAGCCTCCTGGGGAGGGCCGGGGGGATCTGGGGCGAGAAATATGATTCCTCAGTTCGTTGTGTCTCGTGCGGACTTCTTCGGCTCGCGTTCGGGGCCTCTCCGGCCGTCTTCGGCAGCTCATGCGCCGTTTTGGGGCCCTGTTCGCCCCCCTTGGGGCGGCCATCGGGGTCTCCAGCGCCTCTCGGGCGCTCTGAAGCATGTCGAACCTTCCATGTCCGAGCCCGAGCCTCCTGCAGCCTTGCTTGGAGCCATGTTGACCTCTCCGGTGTTCGAACGGATTCTTGGACAAGCTGTGCGAGCTGCGAAGATAATTGCGCCTTTGGAGACGTCTTCTGAGAATCTGCCATCACCTCTGACATCAGACTGTCACACGCGCAGGAGGTCGCAAAGCAACAGAAGCTCGCGTGGCTCTGATGGCTTCGGCGTGACACACTTGGAGCGGAAGATGAAGACGGAGCGCACAGCGACGGAAGGAAGACCAATGGACCACCATCACCACCACCACCACCACCACCAGTGGCTCGTGGGCCGTCTTGGGGCTCTCTTGGGGGCCTCCTGGGCCATCGTGGTGTTGCCTGGGAGACCCTTGGGGCGGCCTGGGAGACGTTGTGGGCCGTCTTGGAGCGTTGGAAGCTCGGCCAGAGCAGACTGGCGAAAACCTTGAACAACTAAAAGGAAGTCACTGATTGTGGCTTGTCGGAGCTGTCTATGGATTTCCCGTCGGGCGCACTCGGTGCCTCTGGGGAATCTCTTGGCCCGTCTTGGGGTTACCTTAAGCGTCTCGGGGCGTTTTTGGGGGTCTCTCGGAGCGTCCTCGAGGCCCCCCGAGCATTCTGCCAGCCATCCGGGGCGCTTGTGGGCCAGTGTTACCGGACTCGGAAGCCCGGGGGCCGCCGGAGGGGCGTCCTGGTGGCTGTCGTAGGGCTCTCTGGAAGCGTCTTGGGCGCCTCTTGGGCCGTCATGGGACCGTCTTGGGGGCCTCCTGGGCCGTCGTAGAGCTGCCTGGGAGATCATTGGGGCGGCCTGGAAGACGTCGTGGGCGTTTTGGATCGTCGGAAGCTCGACAAGGGGAAACTGCCGAAAACAAGCAAAAACCCATGGGAAATCAATGTTGTTTTGGTTGTCGGGGCTGTCTCTGGGGTCCTTTTCGGGCGCACGTCGTGGTTCTGGGGAGCCTCTTGGCCCTTCTTGGGTCTACCTGCAGCGTCTCGGAACGTTCTGGGGGGTCTGTCGGAGCGTCCTGGAGGCCTCCCGGGCACTCTGGCAGCCATCCGGAACGCTCTTGGGGCACTCTTGGGCGGATTCGGAGGCCCGAAGGCAGCCGAAGAAGCGTCCCGGGAAGGGCCCACGAAAGCCTGGGAGACGTCGTGGGCCGTCTTGGAGCGTCGGAAGGTCGAAAAGGGGAAACTGCCGAAAACAGGCAAAAAAATCAAGAAAATCAATGTTTTTTGGTTGTCGGGGCTGTCTCTGGGGTCCTGTTCGGGCGCACGTCGTGGTTCTGGGGAGCCTCTTGGCCCGTCTTGGGGCTACCTTGAGCGTGTCGGAGCGTTCTGGGGGGTCTGTCGGAGCGTCCTGGAGGCCTCCCGGGCACTCTGGCAGCCATCCGGAACGCTCTTGGGGCACTCTTGGGCGGATTCGGAGGCCCGAAGGCAGCCGAAAAAGCGCCCCGGGAAGGGCCCACGAAAGCCTGGGAGACGGCGTGGGCCGTCTTGGAGCGTCGGAAGGTCGAAAAGGGGAAACTGCCGAAAACAGGCAAAAAAATCAAAAGAAAATCAATGTTTTTTGGTTGTCGGGGCCGTCTCTGGGGTCCTCTTCGGGCGCACGTCGTGGTTCTGGGGAGCCTGTTGGCCCGTCTTGGGGCTACCTTGAGCGTGTCGGAGCGTTCTGGGTGGTCTCTCGGAGCGTCCTGGAGGCCTCCCGGGCACTCTGGCAGCTATCCGGCGCGCTCTTGGGGCACTCTTGGGCGGACTCGGAGGCCCGGGACCCGCTGGAGGGGCGGACTCGGAGGCCCGGGGGCAGCCAGAGGGACCTCCCGGGAAGGGGCCTGGCCCGGGGCCCGGGGCCCGGGATCTCCCATATATATATATAATATATATATATATATATATATATATATATATATATATATATATATATATATATAGGTATATAAGTATATAGGTATATAGTTATATAGGTATGTGTATATATATATACACATACATAAGAAACCTCTCGGCCAATCTAGAAATAACCCTCACCATCGTCCTCGTGATTGGTGAGGCGTCGTTGCTGTCTCCTGTGCGTCATGTTCCTTTTCGCCCTGGCGCAGGGGCCCCCCCCCGCCCCCTACGTTGCCCCCTCCTCGCCCTCCTGTTTTTGCTTACCCCCTGCCACCTCCTCCCGTTTCTATTGCAAGAGCGCGCGTGTCGAATGTCCTCGGCGCCGTCGCCGCCTCGGCCAGCACGGGCGCGGTCTCTAAAGGCCACATCGCGAAGCCGTTTTTTCAACCCCGCGGGCCAGGCTGTCGGGACCACCCCGCGAGCCGCTGGCGCGCGAGAGCAAACGGTTGGGACCACCCTGCGGGCTTTGAGCGGGGCGCCGCCGCGCTCAGGCGGGTGGCAGCACAAGGTCAAGCCCTTCTGCGAACTAAAGGAAAAAACAATCCAGACCGTCCGCACAAGGCTCGGGCGGCAGACTGGACAGCTTGGAAAATCGGCTGGTCGCGCCGTGGCCAACGCCGTGGCTTCAAAATTCCGAGCTTCATTCAGGCCCAGTGTTCTCGGCGCTGGCGCTTGCCATGCAAGCGCCTCCGTCGGAGGCCGAACGCGCCTGCAACCGTCTCGCGGGCTAGTCGCTCAAGCGGACGCAAGACATGATATGAACGCAGGACGGTTTTTGTGGAGGGTCTGGTTTCGGGTGCGGATGGATTACCACCCGCGCCCCGGACGCAAGGGTTTCCCTTGCGTTATGATATGCGTGGCCTCCTCCAGCTGGGAAAATGATAACTCCCCACAACATCTCCCAGGGAGTCTCAAAACAGTTGTTTCCCACGTTTCCGACGCAGCCCCAAAACAGTTTAAAAACAAATATCAAAAACAATGCTCGCTCGTATCAATTCGATAATGCGGAAAACATAATAGTTCTAACGTTTTGCTGGGTCTGCCTCGGGTCCGCAGCGCATCGTCCCCCAAGAACCTCAGCGCGCGCTGAGTGCGATGTGTAGTTTGGCGGGGTTCAGCCCCTTTCCCCACAGGTGCGATGCGAGGTTCCGTATGGTTCAACCTAGGCCCTTTCAGGCCCCCCCCCGTGCCCTTTGGGCAGGACACGCACCGACTCGACGTCCGCCTTGCTCTGTTTTGAATAGGGGGTTGGGTAATGAGCGAGGGGGGAGACAAAATATGGTCGGGGGCTGGGCGGGGGTGAGCGGGGGGGGGGCACATGACACATGACAGAAAGGAAGGGCTGTGATGAGCGGGCGCAAGCGCCCCTTGCCCCCCCCCCCTCCCCCCCTTCCCAAGGGGCTCAGGACGCCCCCCCCCCCCCCCCCCCCCCCCCCCCCGTCGCCAACGGCAGCAGCATCACCGCCATCATCATCACCACGCGCTGCCGTTTTGGATCGCACATGTCTCGGCAAGGCATTGGCACTTTGTGTCATTTTTTTTTGCGGCAAGACCGCGATGGCGGACGGCTGGGGCGATGTGCTCGCCGAGGTCGCGGGCGAGCCTCACCCGCCGCCCCGGGGCCCCGCGGGCGCCGCGGCCAGAGGGCCGCGCCCCCCCGCCCCGCAGGCCCAGTCGGGCAGCCGCGAGGTCGGTCGCGGCGGCGGGCCGCACCAACGCCCTGGCGCTGCCCCTGTCGGAGTCAGTGAAGCTGCCCACCGTGCCCAGACACATCGTCCAATGCACGGGCAGAGGCTCGACAGATCAGTGGCCGCTGCTCCCGCACGTTCGCATGGCAGCGCTCACGATCGAGCGCCAGAGAGTATCAGACAAAGACGTGCCAGCGAAGCTCAACCGCATGTTGATGGATTCGTCGTCCGAGCTGGCTGGCAGAACCACGTCAAAAGCATCGATCCAGGATTCGATCGGCGTGACCCCTGGGAGCTACACAGAGTACGTGATCGTCCTGGCCAACACCATCGTACATTTCGAGCGGGACCAGAAGCTTGCGCTGGAGTGCTATCTGGCAAATACGGTCCCCAAGGAGAACTCCCTCCACTACGTCGAGGCGGTCAAGTACGACGAGATCCCGATGAAGCTGTCAGTGAACGACTCTTTCCAAGCACGTGGTCGTGGTGCAGTGGGCTCTTCCGATCAGCAGCAGGAGTCCGTGCACCACATGGATCGATCTCGACAGTGGGAAAGCCGAAGTTATAGAGAACTGTCATCAAGCTGCGGCAGAGCTCGTCGAGGTTCGGGTACCTTCTGAGGACCAGCGCGGGCGAGTACGTCGGCATCGTCGGCGCGTCCATTGCTCCGCTCCAGTGGCTGGATCGGAACAGTGGGGAGTGTCTTCGAGAGGCGGACCAGCGTCGCACCACTGCTGTTGGACGGGCTGCTAAGGACTTTGCGCGCAAGACGCGCGTGTCAGTCCTGGACGGCGCTGGCCCGAACGCCCGCTGCGAGGCGCAGGTCGGGGTTGACCGGCGAGGCGACGGCTGGGGCAAGATTGGTTTCACATGCTCCATACATTGCCTCGCGAACGTACTCACGCACACCTTCGACCTGACGGGCTCCGACGTGTCTGGCCAGATCAATTTCGCACTTGCCGTCAACGAGGGCTCGGGCTTCTCTTCTTTCTGTCAGATGTTCCGTGCTGTGGTTCAACAGCGGATTCGCATCCGCAGGGGGGGGCCCCATCCAGAGGCCACCCCGTGCAAGCGGCACTTGCTGCGCCTTTCGCTCGCAAGGGGGAGTCGACTGATCGAGAAGAAAACAGCTTTGCACCATTTGCCGAACGGGGACTGGAGGGACCGAGAGCACGTCGACATATGGATTCCCGAGGGCATCGACATAGACGAGAGCGAGATCAAGAAGTCGGTGCCGGAGGCCTTGGAGGTCGTCCTCTTGGGAGCTCGATTCACCCGGTGGCCGAGGAGCAGGTGGACGGGGTCCGACGTTGCCATGGACGAGTTCATCCTACTTGACGGCAGTCACGGATTGGGCTCTGCTGTCTGGGCTATCTGGGCGAAAGAGATGGCTCGGGGCTCCAAGAAGAGACCTCGGCTGGGCGATGGCGGGGCTCTGCCAGCTGCTGCCGCTGGGCCTGCCGCCGCCGATGGCGGCGAGGGCGGCGCCGCAGAGGCTGCGGCTGCCAGCGGCGGCGATGGGCAGGGCCATGGAGATTTCAATGCAAAGCGGCTGGAGAATGAGTACCATCGTAGCACCGCTGGAGATTGGATGGACACGTCGCCGCTTGACAGAGTGGTGATCATTCGGCAGGTGCTGGAGCCTTTACGTCGGACGATGGATTGGAACCTCGAGGTCGGCGGCAAGCACTGGGAGATCAAGCAGAGGGGCATGGTTCTCCAGGCTGAGTCCACGGGCGCAGCCAGTTCGACGAGCAGGACGTGGCCGATCGCGGAGGCTGCGCCTGGCACCCCTGCGCGCGTCTTCAAGGCTGCGTGGGACCCTCTGTTTCGCGAGAACGTGCTGTGGAAGGACCTCGTGCAGCCGTCGGCGATGACTCGGAAGGCGCGCGCCCTCGCGTTCAAGCTTCTTTCGAGGTCTGAGTGCCAGGTTCGGGAGGCGTTCACGCATCGACATAGCTTGCTTCCGACTCGCATCTTCGCCATGATCGTGGACCCAGCCGTTGCGCAAGAAGTGAGTGACCTCCAGGATTGCCGCATGGACAGCTGGACGAAGGACTTCGCGCTGCGACACAAGGACGCGGACGGAGGCTTGTCGAACCCAGCGGCGATCGCAGAGTTGAACCTGCTTGCCGCCATGATCGACTTGGACATCAAGGCTATCGAGTCCCGCCACGCCTCGATCCGCAGGCGGCTGATGGTCAGGGGAGTGCAGACCCACTCGGCAACGTTCGCGGAGTCGTCGGCCGAATGGGTGGTTGCCCAAGCTCGTTTATCAGGCAGGGCATTTCGAGCAGTCGGTGAGGGGGGCGCGCCAGCAGGTGGCGGCGATGACGCAGGGGGCCCTGGCGGGCCGCCAGGCGAGGAGGCTACCACCACTCTCAGGGGCACGGTGTCTTCTTGGCATGCTTTCCTGAGGGAGCAATCCCTTGGTCAGACTGGCCGCCAGTGCATCGCCGCCTTGAGCGCTGCGTACCGCGCTTTACCCAGAGCAGAGGTGGCGAGGCTGGCTGCCGTCGCAGCCGCGGCCAATGGGAATCCCCGTGCTGCGGATGCACCTGGCAGCGCCTTCGGCCTTCGGCCCCGCGACCTTGCTCGCGCCCAGGCCAAGAGGCGGCGGGGGGCGCCTGAGCAGCAGCTCGTCGCGGAGGCTGTCGTGCCGACCAGCCGCGGGGGGATGACTGGTTTGGCAATGCGGCGAGCATCGGCAGATCCCAACGCCACCGTGAACATGGACTCGATGATGCGGGCTGCCCAGTCGCACATGGTGAGCTTGCGCCGCGTGGCCAAGACCGAAGGGCGAAAGATGGCCGACGCGATGGAGGCTTGGGAGCCGACTACGGGCGCTGCCCAGTGGGCATCCATGTGCAACAGTTTCAAGGGCGTGGCTGCTTTCCAGGTTATGCATTCTCATATGCCCTCGCACATCGGCCAGATGCTGGAGTTCAAGCACCCTACTACGTCGACAGCTTCGATCGCTCGCTCGCTGTGGATGTCAGGGCACGGCAGCAACATGAAAGCTTGTCTCGCATCGGACTGGATGGAGAGGCACAGGGCAATCATACACGACGACTGTGCCCCCGTAGACGTGCCCGTCCAGAAGAAGAAGTACACTTGTGCTCAGATCGGCATGTGCATCTGTTGCCCTGAGGCCGATGTCACCAAGACGTTCCGCAGGCGCTTCTACTCCGAGCTGAAGGGCCCCTGCGCCAAGGGGTCGCCCGAGCGGAAGCTCTTGGACGATTCCAGTTTGCTCGTGCGACTGCACGGCATCAAGGCGGCTGTCGTCGATGGCTGGGGCGTCGTGGCAGCTGGCCTCTCTGGCGACGACCCCGACGGCGTGGACGCCTACGTGTGGTGGCACATCGGCTCCCACGAGAGTTCAGCCCCTACTGCTCCAACTTCAGGCCGCTCGCCGTCGTCGAGCAGGAGGCCGTCGGCGGCCAGGTGGAGGCATTGTTGGAGGAGCCGTTAGCGGAACGGAAACACACCCATCCCACCACGAACGCGTGCGTGCATGCGCGCTGGCACGCACGCGCGCGCACGCACGCGTGCGCATATTCGTAGGCGCGCGCAAATACGGGCAGATACGCACGCACGCACACGCATGCAGGCACGCAGGCACGGGCACAGGGGACGAGGGGGAAGAGGAGGGTGTGACGAGACAAACCAGGGCGACACTGGCGAGGGGAACGCAAGGGGGCTAGTCGGAAAGGGGTCATAGGGATCGATGGGGGGAGGATGATGGGGGATGGGTGAGAGTGATTCCGTCATTGCTATAGTTTCGCCCCCCACGAAGGGTGCCACAGAGTCTTTGGTTGATTGGGGGGCGTTCAGTAGCTTGGACCTCACGGCCGATTGGTCGATCAGCTTTTGGGTCATCGACGAGAGTGATCGTGCCGTCGCCCGTTTTCGCCCTGCCGACGTCGTCGTGGTCGCCATGGGCCCCGAGTGCGAGCTGCGGCAGTCAGGGAAGGCGACGAGGCGGGCCACAGCTGCGCGGCCCGCCGCCACGGACGACGGCGACGACGGCGACCGCGGGAGCATCGCGTCGGACCAGGAGGAGGACCTGGATGACCCCCTCTCCCTGGACGACGGGCCCGTGGGCGGCGACGACCACGGCGGCGCGGACGACGTCTGCGCTGGTGGCGAGGACAGCACACTTGAATGTAAGTTCCCGCAAGCATCGCCTAGTCCTAAGGTGGGGAGGCCTCTGCATTTAACACATTAGCTAGTTAGGTTAACGGTGTGGAAATTGTAAACCAGCAACGCTTCAAACAAAAGCACAACAATCAAACAACACGTAAAACAAAACAGCGGCTCTAACACATCACAAACAAGCCCCGATAGGTTCCGACACGCCACCGAAACGGCCCTATACGTCCCCAAGAGCGGGAGGCGACGAGGAGGTTGGACGACAGGGGGTTAGGGAGGGGGCGGTGGAAGGCAGGCAGGATATGAAGCAATCCCTGGTAAGATGAACAATTGCACATTACGGAGGAGGAAGATGATGTGAAGAGGCGGAAGCAACACGAGGTACATATGTATGTCTCTTTCGGGCCATCTTGGAGCCGTGTCGCGCCGTCTCGGCGGGCCTCCTCTGTGGGTCTGGGGTGGAGTGGGGGGGCTGGGGTTGCATCGCCCTCCTGCCCCTCGATCCGCGCAGGGCGAGGTCGGCATGGACATCGACGAGTTGTTCAGCGAGGGCGAGGGCG
Source organism: Prorocentrum cordatum (assembly GCA_963575745.1). Taxonomy (NCBI): domain Eukaryota; class Dinophyceae; order Prorocentrales; family Prorocentraceae; genus Prorocentrum; species Prorocentrum cordatum. The sequence continues at coordinate 464,043 of CAUYUJ010013891.1, read as the reverse complement.
ACGACGGCGGCGGCGAGGTTCCGCTGCCGCCCGAGGCCCCTAGGCCACCGCCTGTTTTTCCGTTGCCTCCGCCCCCGCCTCCTGTCTCTCGGGCCTCCCGCTCAGAGGTGGGGTCGCGGGCGAGCCGCGAGCCTGTGCGGCATGCTGTCCATGTCCAAGGAAAAGGTACGATTGTGTATTACAGGAAAGGCAAGTGTTTCGAGGCCAGGTGCCATCGTGGCCATGGCCGCTGCACAATGAGCGCAGCAGCGTACGGCAGCGATCTTGAGAATTTGGCGGCGCAGGGCCGCCCACATGGCTTGTTAGCATCGTGGGTTCTGGACCTTGGGGAGGTCTGTGACGACAAGCCGTCGCGCAAAAACAATTTCGCACTCCTGGCGCTGCGTCCGTACATGAGGCGGCGTGCTCGGGAGCTCCTTCGTGGCCTGCCAGGTGGTTTGGATCTCATGTCGAAGGAGCGCCCGCAGCGCCCTGGTGAGCCCGGGGAGCCAGAGGGATGGGCGCCTCGAACCTTTGCCCATCCACTTGCCAAGCCCAGGCTGTCAGGCACGGGGCACGTCGCCACGCCAAGCCTCGGACAGATCCGCTCAGCGATGGGGGAAGTGCAAGTGCTGCAAGCTTTGACAATGAGTTTGCGCGGCGCCAAGGTTAAGGCGAGAGCGTAATTTGAACACCACTCGCCCTCCATCAGTGCAGCTGCTGCAAGTTGTAGACGAGCTCAGGCGAGAGCCGCAACTTGAAAACCGCCCGCCTTCCATCCGCGTCTGCTGCGGATGTTTGAGATGAGCGTGCGCGGCGCTAAGACGAGAGCCCCCGCCTCAACGTCGACCCCTGTCCCCCTCGCCCATCGGCGCCCCAGCCGCCCTTATTGCACGGCAACCTACAAGGGAAGCGAGGGCCTCACCCCCTCCTCATTTCGGTTGTCCCTGCTCTTCTCCCTCATCACCGTTCTCTGGCATCCTGCTCCCCCATCCCCCCCCCCCCCCCCCTCCCCCACCACCGCCACCACCGCCCCCTTAATCCTTTTTTTTTTTGCGCGCCCTGGGGGCCTGGCGCGGGGGGGGGGAGGGGGGGAGGGGGGTGGGGGGGGGGGGGGGGGGGGGGGTGGGCGGCCGCGAGTGGGCTGTTTTGATACTTGGTTTGAGACTGTTTTGGGACTTGTTGGTGCCGTTTTTGGCCAAGAGATTGTTTTGAGACTGGTTTGAGACTGGTTTGAAACTATGTTGGGACTGTTTGGGGGTTTGGGGAGCCGTTCAAAAAGTGCAGAAACAGCATCAACAAAGTATAGAAAAAGTATCGAAACAATCTCCCGCGCCGAACCCTCCCCAAAAATATACAAAAATCATTAAACACGTATCGAAGTAGTGTTTGGCAGAGTCTCAGAAGCGATTTGGGCGCCCGCCGCCCTCTTCCCAATAATCTCAAAACAATTTCAAAACAGTCTCAAAAAAGTAGCTAAACAGCGCACTGCGAAAACAAATGAAAACACAGCCCCCAGAAAAGTCTCGAACAAAGTCTCAGGGGGGGGACTCTTCAGACCTTCAGCTGCCCAAAAAGTGCCAGGGGGGAGACTCTGAGGACCCCCGCGTGCCCAAAGAGTGCCCAAAGAGTGTCCCGAGAGGGCGCCGAGAGGGGTCGCGAAGAGGGCCAGTTCCCGCGACGCTGGACCCTCGCGGGGGGCCCTTGGGGCCCTCTTGGGCCCCATTGGAGCCGCATCGTGCCCATGTTGGGCCCCTCTTAGGCCCCTGGGGGGGCTCTGAGAGGGTTCAGAAAGGGCACCCAGAGGCCCCAGAGGGTGCTCCAGACGCGGAGGGCCAAACCATAACATATGCGCTTGGGTTTCTGGCATCAACGCCATCCTGGGCCCCTCGCGGGGCCCTCCCGGAGCCCCGAGAAGCTTGCCGAGAGGACCCAGGATTGGGCAATGCCGACACACACACACACACACACACACACACACACACACACACACACACACACACACACACACACACACACACACACACACACACACACACACACACACCCGCACACCCACACACCCACACACCCACACACCCACACACCCACACACCCACACACACACACACACACACACACACACACACACACACACACACGCACACACACACACGCACACACACACACACACATGTTTCGGATGGTTCAAATTACGCCCTAGGGGGGTCGCAAAGAATACGCCGAGAAGGCCCTGGACCGACCGTCTGGGCACATCTACATCCGCTTCATGTTTACATTATAATCATTAGAGCAAGGGGCCCTGCAGACAAGCATCTGGCTGCTCGAAATCGGGGTCCTTCTCGGGGCAAGCTCGGAGTCGGCCTGGGCTTTAAGTTTGAAAATGGGGCCCGCGCTATAAATCTATCCTGGGCGCAACTAAAGGCCCCGCATAGGTTTCGTCGTTGACCTTTTGGGGCCCATGGCTTCGGCCGTTGCGAGTCCAACGGGACCTGGGCCTTAGGGGGCCCTGGGCCGCCACGGGGCCCAGCTGTTGAAGGCCCTGGGCCGCCCTGGGGCCCGAGGGGCCCCCGTTCGACCGCCGGCGTCGCGTCGCCCTCTTGGCTCAAATGACGCAGAGCCTTTGGGCGCGCGTGCTCCGACCGCCAGTGCCCGACCAGCATCGCGGCCGCCCGACGCCCAGCCGCTCGCATCGGAGAAGGCCAAGCGCAGCTCCAACGGTGAGATGCCCGCTGCTGGTCGCCAACGCCGCCTCGGTGCGAAGTCCACGACGCGTGGTCTCTGCGGCGAGGCGCCGAGGGTCCAGCTGAAAACCGAACCAATAGCAACAACAACACAACAACAGCAACGCCACTAGTAATAGCAATAGCAGCAGCAACAACAACAACAACAACAGCCGAACCAATAGCAACAACAACATCAACAACAATCACAACAACACAGCAACAACCCCCCGTCCCTGCTTTCTGCTCCCTGCTCCTTCCCCTCCTCCCTCCGTCCTTCATTCCTCTCATACTCTATCCTCTTATGCTCCCGACCCTCCTCCCCTCTCCCTGCCCCCTACCCCCTCGCCCCCTCGCGCCCACCCCCAACCCCCCCGTCGCTCGCAGAGTGGCGGGGGAGGGGGGGCGGAGCGCGCGCGGGGCGCGGAGGGGGGGGGGTCGAGGATCCGAGAAGCAAGTTTTTGCTTAACAGCAATTGTTTGCCGCCGCGAGGCGTGCGACGACCTGGTCAAGCGCGCCCGCGAGGACGAGGCCATCTTCGCGCGCCGCAGTTGCGACGACGTCTACATCCACAGCCTGAGCTTCATGACGATCGCCGACGTCGTCGCGAGCATGAGCGACGAAGTATTCAAGAAGGATTTCATCGAGGGGAAGATGCAGAGAAAGAAGCAGGGTAAGAGGCCGTTCTTCCCCGAGGAGGTGGGCAAGCGCGACGTCTTCTCCATGAAAGTGAAGCGGAAGGCCCTCATCATGTCGAGGTCAGAGCTGCACAAATATTGCGGCTTCAAGCCCACCAAGAAGAACGCGAACTCGATCCCCTCGATGATGTTGCACTCGGAGGACAGCCTAGACGTCGAGGAGGTATGGCTCTTCATGTGGACGATCGAGTGGTCCTTCCTGCGCACGCTGAGCATCGGCATGGGCGTCGTCAGCGAGAAGAGCTGTGTGTACATGAAGCAGGAGAACCACATCTTCGCCTCCCAGGGCACGCGGACGTTCGAATGGAGCATGGGCGAGCAGACTCACTCGAATGGCCTGTCAACCTTGCTCGCGAACCTCAAGACCCACGAGGGCGCCGGCCTGGCCCTCACGGAGGAGATGGCCAACTCGATGGGGATGCGGCGCCTCCGCGGCGGGGGGTTGCCGTCAGGCGGGGTGCCCTCCACGTCGCCGCCGATGACCATGTCAGGAGCGTGCTCGGTCCTCTCTGGCGGCATCGAGTCCACGCCAACGGGGGGGGCGGGAGATGGCGAGACTGACTCTCCGCACACGCCCATGCTCTACAGCAAGGGCACCTTGTCGGCAACGACGATCAACGTCATGGCGGAGCGACGTGCTGCGAGGAGCGCTGTGAGCGGGGTGCCATCAGCCCTGTCGGCCATCGGCCGACTCCAGGCAGCGGCGGCGAACACCTGCAGCATCGATGCTGACGATTCGGCGAGCCAGGCCCCCAATGCAGGGGGCCCCGCTGTGGGCAAGGGGGACCAGTGGATTGCGAAGCCCCCGTTGTCGAAGGTGCTCACTGCTGGGAAGTTGGGCGCCCAAGCGCACCACGACGCTGGAGAGTTGAAAAGGCTGAAGGACAAGGATAAGGACCAGTGGAACAGACTCACCCTGCACATGACGAAGTACGAGCTCGCGAACAAGCTTCACGAGACCAACATCTTCAGCGCCTCGGCTGGCAATGTCAAGGACGCCTTCGAGCGCCTGCGCCAGTCCATCGATGTCCCGCCCGTCGTCCAGAAGAACATGTGCAAGAAGATGTTCCAGGAACGCATGACAGTCGAGCTCCAGTCCATGACCGACGTCACCTTCTTCTTTGAGATGGTGCGGCCATGGCCCACATCCTCTCAGGAAGCGGGCCCCACCTTCACTGCGGATTCGCCGAAGCTCCACTTCATTGACCACGAGATGGCCGAGAAGATCCGCATGTTCAACCCGAGTTTCATCAGCGGCGCGTGCGCTGCACTGATCGAGGGAGGCCACAAGAATAAGGATATGCTCGTGACGATTTCTTCTCGGATGGCTTCGCTGATGGACGAGACACAGAGGAGTTCTGCGAGGGCGCGTCGCACTTCTCGGGCGCGCTGGGCTCCATGGTGGGCGGCGTCGCCAAGATCTGCGACCCGACCAGCCCGTGGAAGGCGGACGACATCGACGCCTTCTACAGCGACATCCTCTCCCTCGACCCCAACCGCGGGGACATCTTCAGCGGGCTGGAGGGGGTGGCGATCGCCATCGGCGCGTGCGCCGAGTACAACAAGACGTGGGCGACCCTGATGAAGGACAAAGTCATGGTCATGGAGCTCGCCCCCCCAGGTTTCAGCATCCATGTCCGCCCTCTTGTCGGTGGCGCGCAGCCCCCTGGACTTCGACGGGGCGGTTGCTGCGGCCACCGCGGCGTTGAGCACCATCCCGAAAGTCGCGTGCTCCCTGGACGACGAGCTCGCGACCCCCGTCGTCAAGGAGGTGAAGGCCGTGCTGAAAGATTTGTCGGCCAGCGTCGCCTCAGCCACGTCGACGGGGTCATTGGCGCAGACGCAGCAGAGCACATTCATCCAGCTGTTGGGCAAGGCGGTCGACGCCATGCCGTCGGACGTCGAGCTTCTGAAGATGAAGACGGAGATGGACGAAGCCGACGCCTCCATGGCCCGCGATGCCATCAGGGCCCAGTTGACCACGCTGATCAACGACATATTTGCTGACACGGCGACCGCGGTCAACCTTCGCGACGACTTGCGCCTTATCATGGACAAGATGACAAAGGACGACTTGGATTCGACGATGACTGCGAAGCTCGGCGAGTGCGCCTGCGTCCTCATCAAGAAGATCTTGACGGTGCCCGAGGGGGCAAGGAGATGGCGGACGCCGCGATGCAGGCAGCGCACCACTTGCACGACTTCCTGCCGAGCACGGCCACGAAGGGACAGCAGCGGAGCTTGGAGGCATCGAGCGCATGTCGGTCGCTGAGGCCGACCACGGAGGCGATCGTCCAGAAGTTCTTCGACGATGAGAAGAAGCTCATCGCGGAGCAGGTGGATCTCGGGGGCCCGCAGCTTGCCCTCCTGCGCGTCCTCCTGGAGAAGCTGGACGCCTACATCAAGGACGAGGCCGACTCGGACATCAGCTTGCACGAGCACATGAAGGCGCAGATCCACCAGTACGTGGAGGACGCGAGGCGCGTGGTGAAGACGGTGGGCCAGCACGCCGTCGACGTGGCATCGGCCGAGACCCAGACGACAGCGGCGAAGATCGAGCCCTACATGCACGGCCTCCCCGACGGCGCGGACTGGTTGAGCGCTGGTCCAGCCAACCTCCACGTGTGGAAAAACTTGGCGGTCCACGCCGACAGTGCGATCTTGTCCACGGAGATGAGCAAGACCATCGGCCCCTTGAAGAAGAATGTGGACGCTGCCGAGAAGGCGGCTGCGTGCCCCCCCCAGTTATGTTGGTGCAAACGTGCGCGGGCTCACGCCCGACGTATCTTTGCGTTTGTTTCTTAAGTTGTTCAGTGGGTCGCAGATGGGTTTCGAGGAGGAAGGTGAAAGAAGGAAAGCCGCGCACCAGTTAGCCTAAGATACCGCTGCATGGCCTTCCCTCCTTCACCTCCCTCTTGGAAGGCGCTGGCCCGCTGGAAGTCCGAGGGTGAGAAATACGGATTGCGCATCGAGGGGGATCAGAACTACCAGAAGGTGTCAGAGATCATCACCAACGCGTGGGTGACTCTTGTGACAGGCAGTTTGTTCATGGCTTTTAAGAAAGCGACTGACAAGCAGTTGCTGAGGGCTACGATCGTAAAGACGACGAGTGCCCTCAAGGAGCGTGGCATTTCGCAGGACCGTTTGCATCCAACCCTGTTGGCGCGGGTGCAGCTGGCCATGCAATTCAAAATTAATGTGTAGTTAGGTTTCCTGGGGCCGAGTGGTGCGGTGAAACGAGCTGCCATTTTGGCGTTCGGCACGCAGCGAGCGCACGCAGACGCCGCGCGTGCATGTCAGCACGGGTGCTGGGTGCGCGTGTAGAAAACACTGCAGCACCCTCTCCCGCAGCGCGCAAGCACGCAGCACGACAGAGAGGTACACACACACCACATACACACACACACGCACGCACAAGCTCGGCCCAGGTCCCAGCCCGCAGACAGCATGCGGGCTGACAGCTACGAGTTGCGAGTCGGCCCGCATCGGGGCCTGACTGGACTCAGTCAGGACGCGGTATCTCCAGCTCTCTAGGCCAGGGGAGAAACGTGTGGCGGGGGTGCGTATTTCTCTTCCCCACTCTTCCGCCCACCCCACCCCCCCGATCCCCCACCGGCCTAACCCCTGCCCCCCGCCCCCCGCCCCCGCGGATCTCGAGCCGTCGCCACCTACCCTCCGCGCCCGACAGAGTCAGAGGGGCCCGACGGGCCGACGGGGTGCCCCCGCGGCTGCGTCCGACGCCCCTGGCATCGCCATAGGGCGAAGTCAGCCGCGTCGAGGCGGCGGGGAAGGGGAGGGCGGAGGAGGAGGAGGAAAAGGAGGCGGAGGAGTGGAACAGAGCCGGAAGGGAGGAGAAGGAAGGATGGTGGAATGAGAACATGGAACAAGGCGTGATGACGGCGGGGCCTCTCCTTTCCCTTCTCCCGCCTCCCTTCGTCCGCCCCGCCCCCCTCTCCCTTTTCCCTCCTCACCCCTTCCCTCACCCCTCTCCCCTTCGCCCCCATGTCCCTCCCCTTCCCCATCCCCCTCCCTCTTCCTCCTCCCCCTTCTGCTCCTCCCCCTCCTCATCCTCTCCCCCTCCTCACCTTTCTCTTCCCCCAACTTTGCTTACCCTGGGGCCCGTGCGCTCCGTTTTCTTGTTCATTATTGGCAGCGTTGCGTTTCTTCCCCTCCGAGGCCTCACGATATTTCTCCTTATGCTCCTTCCTCGAGGCCTTTCTGGCTTTCCTGTCCGCCTCCTTGTCATTGTTACAATGTACAATGGCAAGGAGGTGATGTTTTTGTTCGTTGAGTTCTTTGCATCGGTCTGAGAGCCATTAGTTCTTGTTCTCCATCTCGTCTGTTTTCATCGTGAGTTGGCACGCGACCTTAGCCCCCCCGCCTCCTCCCCCCCCTCCCTCCCCCCTCCTCTCCCCCCCCTTCTCCCCCCCTCTTGCCTCCTGCTTCCCGCCCCGCCCGCGGCCACCCGAGGGGGCAGGCCGCCACGGGCGGCCCGAGGGCGCCGCCGCGCCAGCGGGGGGGGGCACCCGAGCGGCCGTCGCCGCCGTCGTCGCCGCCGCCGTCGCCGCCGCCGAACCCCCCCTCTTACTCCCCACCCCCTCTCATTCCGAGTGGGCCGACGCTTTTTCCCGCCAGGAGCCCGCGGTGCGAAGGTGCCTAAGGCGAGAGCGCGATTCCGAAAACCAGCGCGTGTCCGAGTGGGCCCTCGGGCCGCAGGCAACCGCTGCCGCTGGCGCCTTCGGTGGAGCTCTCTATGAAGGCGCGGAACGTGTGAGCGCGCCGAAGTGGACCCTCGGACCGAATGCGACCGCTGGCAATGGGGCCTCCGATGGAACTCCCTATGGGGCTCCGCCGCTATGTCCTCGCACCCCCCCTCCCCAGACCACCCCGCTGCCCCCGCCCCTCCCTCCTCATCCATCCCCCTCCACTCCGTCCGTGGCCATTTTGGCTCAAGGCCGCCTGGCTCCAAAGCGGCCTGCGCGTGGCCCGAGCGCGAGCTCGCGTCCGTGGGTGCCCCCCCTTGCGCAGGTTCTTGCGCCTCGCGTTGGCTTCCTGATGTGCCGCGCGTTGGTTCGGCAGCGCGCGGCACGGGTGCTCTGCCCCCAGCCCGCCGCCCACTCGGCGGGGCGGGTTTGCGAAATTGCGCGCGGCGTGGCAGCGCCGAGTGTCGCCTGAGCGGCCTGCGCTTTTTTTTTTTTGCGCGACAGTGTCGCCGCGACACTGTTTTGAGACTCCTGAGCGCCGCGGCCTGCAGACTGTTTTGACACTCTTGACTACACTTTCCAGCAAAACCTCCATATCCCTCCTGGAGGAGGCCGCTGCCATCATAACCCTTGCGCCCGATTCGGCTGACGATGCGTTACCACCCCCAGTCCAGACTCAAGGGTTTCCCCCTGCACCCGATCCGGCTGACGATGGATTACCACCGCCAGCCTGGACGCAAGGGTGGTTTCCCCCTGCGCCTGATTCGGCTGACAATGGGTTACCACCGCCAGCCCAGAGATACGGGTTTCCCCGTGCGCCCGATTCGGCCGAGGATGGGTTACCACCCCCGGCCCGGACGCAAGGGTTTTCCCCTGCGCCCGATTCGGCGGAGGATGGGTTACCACCGCCAGCCCGAACACAAGGGTTTCCCCCTGCGCCCGATTCGGCTGACGATGGGTTAACTCCGCCAGCCCAGAGACAAGGGTTTCCCCCTGCCCCCGATTCGGCCGAGGATGGGTTACCACCCCTGGCCTGGACGTATGGGTTACCCCCTGCGCCTGGCCGCCGGCGTCCTCCTCAATTCCTGTTCCTGGGACCTCCTATCATCTGGGGCCTTCCCTTCCTCTTTTCCTCTCCCCTTCTTCCCCCTGCCCTCCCAAACCCCGCCCCCTCCGCCCCCTCACGGAGTTCCCCCGGTCGAGAGATCCCCGGCCTGACTTCCTCCGTATTCATGGCGGGCCAGATTCCAGGTTGCAAGTTTGCCGGCGGCCCTGGTCGGATTCAACGATGGAAATGGGGCTCCCCTTCGTCAGGACTCAACCATGTGATCCAAAAGAGACAACAATTAAAAGTTTCCGATGACCCGCTCGGATTCAAAACATGAAGTGCGGGACCCCTAGGCAGGGGGCTCCCGCATGAGACTTCCTCGCAATCCACTCAGAAACGGTTCCCGTTTGATACTTCCTCCATATTCAAGCCGCAGGAGCCCAAAGGTGACGACAGTTACATGGATCCGATGGCCCGCTCGGATTACAAACATGAAGTGTGGACCCAATACGGAGGGGGTTCTCACCCGAGCACCTGAGACTTCCTCTAAATTCACTCACAAACAAAGCTCCCGCTCGAGTCTTCCTCCATATTCAATCCAGGGGAACCGAAAAGTGACGACAACTAATTACAGGGTTCCGATGACCCGCTCGGATTACAAACATTCACAATTCACTTACAGACAAAGCTCCGCTCGAGACTTCCTCCGTATTCAGTCCAGAGGAGCCGGAAAATGACGACAATTACAAGGATCCGATGGCCCGCTCTGACTCTGATTACCAACATGAAGTGTGGACCCCATAGGGAGGGGGCTCCCGCTCAAGACTTCCTCTCGATTCACTCACAGACGAGGTCCCTATTGGTCGATATCATGATGGGATGGTGATAGTGATGACGATGGTGATGCTGATGCCCGATGATCATGATTGGATCATGGCATGATGATGAGTGAACGATGGGAGAACGTGAATGAGTGAGAGAGACAGTGACTGCTGATGAGTGAGGATGGAGTGAGATGACAGTTGGTGATTGTGATGATTGTGATGAAGATGCTGATGCTGCTGATGATGATGCTGCTGCTGATGATTATGATGACGATGATGATGGTGTGTGTGTGTGTGTGTGAGGAGGAGAGGGGGTTAGGAGGAGGAGGAGGACTGCGCTGGGGGTCCAAAGAAATCAAGAACCCCACTTAGAATGTGGGGAACTGGAAACCTCCCGAGATCATGCGAGCCCGCAGGCCCGAGCGCTGGCGACCGCCTGAGCCCTTCCAGCCGCCCCAGGCGAACGGTGTGCCGAAGCAGCAATGGGACGCGCAGCACCCGCCGCCACCCCGGGGCGCACCCGCCTCCACCTGCACAGGCAGACAGCCAAGGCACGGGGGGCAGAGGCAGTGGCTCTCGAGCAGGCGGTCGCGGTGCGGGATGGCCCTGGGCACGACGCCAGGTGGTTGGGCTCCGCGACGGACGCCTAGACCTTGTCCTGCGAGGAAATGGTGTACGAGCGCCGACGCGGGGAGAAGGCCCCCAGTCAGGCCAAGCGCCGATGCAGGGCCAGACGGGACCCGGTGCGAACCAAGCCCACGCAGAGATCAGTGGGCCTCAAATTCTCGAAGAGGGGGAGCAGGAGGACAGCAACGACTCTCAAGCTCACGACAGGATGCCCGAGCCGACCAAAACGGCGTGCCGGCGGTGTCAGGCCGCCAGGCGTCTCGAAGCACTGCGTAGACCACAGCTGGAGTCGGCAGCACGGGCGGTAGGGATGCTGGCTGCGTCAGCTCCAAGAGGGCGACGACTGCGCACACGACACGACCGCAACAACGACGAGGACGCTTCAACCACTACGACGACGACGCTCAACAAGAGCACAACATCGACGAGGACGACTTCGGCAGCGGCGCCCACGACGACCACGACGACCACGGCGATCACCACGGAGACGACGCCTCCGCCGCTGACGACGACGCCGACGACGGCGAAGCCGACGACGACGCGGGCGCCTCCGTGCTTGGCCCGCCAGCGCCGTGTCCGGCGACCGCGCCAGCCAGGGGAGCGAGCGCAGGCAGCTGTGCAAGGCTCGCGAGGAGCCGCCCGAGAAGAGGCGCCTTCGTCGCTAGCGGCATCGTCGCCGTCAGCATCATCGTCGTGGGCGCCGTCACAGGCGTCGTCACCAATGTCGTCGGCGCCGTCGGCAGCGCCTTCGTCGTCGCAGGCATCTTGCAGGAAAAGGGGGAAGGATGGAGGGAGGCGAACGAGCCTTCGCAGTCGTCATAGGCGCCGCCGTCGTCGTCACCATCACCACCGCCATCGTCGCCGTCGTCTTCCAGGAAAAGAAGGCGTTGACAGGCAGGAAGGGAGGAAATGATCGAGGAGGAGAGCGGAGGAGGCTGGCTGCTCCTCTGAGCAATGCCTTTAGCCATGCTGCAACTGGCTCGTGCACTCTGGCGGCAAACCCCTGGGGCCCGCGGATGACTTCCGCTACAGTTGTGGGCACCTCACGTGTCCTGGCCACGAGGCCGAGGCTCCTGCCGATACGCGAGGCTTACCAAGGGCATGCACGCGGTGGAACTCCAGCCCCTATCTTCTCCATATCACCTTTTTTTCTTGCCGCCCCCGCCCCCATCTCCCAAGAGATGCTGAGGAACAAATTGATGGACGCGAGCGTGGACCACAACTCCCGCGTCGCACGCCTGCTGCCGCCAAGTGGTACGGGGCGGGGGGTAGCATTGGGGGGGAGGGTACGGGCACCAACGGCACGACTTGGCACAGCATCATCCTACTAGGCCCCAGCTCTCCGGTGTCACCCCCCAGCGCCCACCCACCCCCAATAGCATAGCCCGGCATTTGGGGACCTGTCCAGGTCGGCTATCTGTCAGGAATGTGCCTGCCCGCATCTATCGGGGGTTGGCGCTTGGGGGGCCCACCTCTCGCCCGCTTTTCCTCGTCGTGATTTCACGAGCGGTGCACATATCCGTGTCCGCGCCCTCGCGGTCTGCATTTCGGGGCGCGATCCCGCGAATACGCGGTCCCACGGATACTTCCGCGCAAGGCATCCGCGAATCAACGCCCCGTATCTGCGGGGTCGCGGGCCAGAGTCCCGGCCCGCGAAGCCGCGGATATGGATCTGTTTCTCGCCCATGAACGCTTGCTGTTCTCCTTCTTCCATGTTCTCTCGCTCCTCCTGCTGCTGTGTCCTCCCGTGTCGCCCCCGTCCTCGTTCTCCCTTCTCCCTAGGGTCGCCCCCCCTCTTGATTATAATACTAGCCCCCTTTTTATAGCGCGGCCGCTTCGCGCCAGCGGTGTTCTGCTGCCGAGAAGAGAGGGGGGGCGGGGGCAACGGCCCCAGCTGGATTAGCAGACAGGCCCGCAGCTTTGAGCTTCGAGGGAAAAAGGGAGGAGAAAGGGACGGAGACTGATGTAGAAGGGACAAGCGAGCCAGGGAAGAGAGTTCTTCCCCCCTTCCCCACTTCCTCCTCCTCCTCCTCCTCCTCCTCCGCCTCCTCCTCCTCCTCCTCGTAGCCACTTTGGCTCAAGATGCTCTGTTCCACAAGGGAACACGTGGATACCGCTAGTCCGCGGCCAGTGCCAGGGTGTTTCTGCCCGACAGGTTCCTTTTCATATCCACTGCACCCTCGGTGCCCAGCATGTCCTGGCGCAGCCGCGCCCCATGGCGAAGTGGGCGGCGCCGGCAGCCTGGCGTGCAGAAAGGCGCGTGGGTGTGGTAACCTGATGATGACGCGCACCCGAGCAAGAAGAAGCGTGGCGGCAAGAAAGGAGACGAATACGCCGTGTGCAGCGTATGCCAGCACTGGGAGTACGCGCGCTACGGGAACGAGTGCTGCAGCAAGTGCGGCGGTGCATATCTGGGCGGTGATTCTCATGATGAATGTGGTGAACCACGCGAGTCTGCCCAAGCAGGTGCTGCACCTATGCCTCCTCATCTTCTGCGGGAGCTGGAGAAGTGGGCGGTGCACTACCCTGCACTGGCGTCCGTTGCGAAGGACGCCGCTGCGCCGCCGCCACCTCGGGCCCCCGTGTACACCGATTGCGACCTGGATCGTATGGCGGCCCTGGAGCAGACGGCCCTGGCGAAGGAGGTCGAGCTGGCCACCAAGCAGGACCGCCTCGCTGCCCAGGAGGTGCAGTGGCGCTTGGAGCGCTACAACAAGGCGAAGGCTACGTTGGAGGAGATGCAGCAGTACCACGTTGAGGCGGAGCGCAGCCTGGAGTTGGCGCGCCAGGCCGTGCGAGAGGCTGACGCGAAGAAGAACCGCTTCAACATCGGCCAGTTCAAGGATGAGAAGCGCGCCGAAGTCGAGCGGCAGCGCCAGGCTGCCGCGGCTGCCGAGCGCGAGGCGCAGGACGGCTTCGCCGAGCCGTGCGCCCCCGCCGCCGCCCCCGCCGCTGGCGCAGGAGGCGGTGCGCGCTGGCATGGCGGAGGAGACGGAGCTGAGGTGGGCCGCGGGGTTCATGCGGGCGCAGGCGCAGCGGCCGCCGCCCATCGACCCCCCCGACCTGCTGCAGATGTCTCTCGATGACCTGCGCGAATGGTGCCAGAAGCACGGCCGCAGGTTTGAGTACTAGGAGGCCGTCAAGCAGATGGAGCAGAGCATCGCGGCCCCCATGGGCGACATCACGGAGGCTGGCGAATCTGAGTTTGGTGACCATCATCGCGATGAATTGGATCAGCTTCGCAAGCGGTCACTGGAGCATGCACTCACCGAGTCCGAGCGGAACCGCATGAAGACCATCCTGGTCAAACAGGCAGCTCAGAAGGCCACGAAGCGACTCCGCGCAGTGCGCGAGGAAGGAGCTGCGAATTTCGCCCGCGTGCTCGAGCAGGTGCAAGAACGAGGTCCTGTCGCGCGCGATGCCGGAGGAGCTGCTGGAGGAGGAGCGGGCGCTGCGGTGTCTTCCGCCTCGCGGGGGCCCAGCTCCTAGCAGGGCGTGCAGGCATGTGAGCGGACCGCCTCTTTGCTCTGTGCAGTTGCTTTTTGTTGTAGCATCGCGCATTGGAATGAAGTGGCCCTGTCTTTTGCTCATGGGGCGAAGCAAACATGTGACGGTCTTTTCTACTGCGAGCATCACCTTGCGGAGGCGAAGGCGAAGCTCGCAAAAAGAAAATGCAATCAGATGAAGCGGCGGCCTCGCTATCAGGCCGCCGCGCCCACCCCTGGATGGGGGCGCCCGTGGAGGGGTCGGAGCCGTTGTCTCTCGGGGACTTAGTTTTCGTAGGTTTCTGGCTGGCGCTGGGCCTGTGAAGGGCCTGGGCCAAGGCACCTGTTGGATGTTTCTGGGGCTTCGGACGAAGCAGCCCAGTGCGATTGGAGTCGCATATACGGTTTCGGATGTGGGCGTCTGCGGCGAATGTTTCGAGGCTTCAGGGGATCATGGAGTTCGCGGGTGCCCTGGCGGTCCCTTAGGTGCTGATGGGAGATTGGAATTTCCCTATCGAAGATCTGGTGATGTCTGGATTTACTCGGCTGGCACGTGCTCGCGCCGCAGCCCCTGCAGGGGTTGACTTTACGCGTTCGCAGGGGAGGGGAACCCTTATTGATTATGTGGTGGCCTCTGATGATATTGCGGGCTTTTTGAAGGTTGGCAAGTACTCCTCCTCGCCTTTCAAAACACACGCGTGCTTGAGCGTGGATATAGATCACGAGGTTGCGGAGCAGGTTCTCTGGAAGCGTCGTAAGCAGCTCCTTTCCCAGAACGCAGAGGACCTGATCTGCCGTGGGAGGTGTTGTTGGAACAGTGCCGCGATGAAGGTAAGGTCGGGGCCCCTGCATTCCTGAAAGAAAGTTGTTGCCGCACGTTGCCGATACTTTGTCTCCTGCTCTATCGGAGTATTACGTGTCATGGGGTCGGGTCACGGAGAGCACGTATGTTTCGCGAGCGTGTGCAGTTGACCCCGCTCCACAGGGCATCGGTGAGCGAGCTGGGTACCCATGTTTCTCTAGCGGCAGAGTTGGACGTCGCGGGCTTGCAAGTCAGTCACTTAGGCAACCAGCTCTTTGTTTCTGGGCGCACCTATCGCAGAGCCTCTGGGGGTACCTGTTGAGTTTGGCTAGGAAATCTAAGGTTGCTATTGATAGGGCTCCTGCGATAATAATGCCCCTAGCTTTCAGAATGGAAGAGCATCTGATTCCTGGAGACGTCCGCCCTGCCGCGTGGTGGCGGGCTCAGTTAGCCAGCCTGCCCCAGGATGTGCCAGGTCTCGATACGATCACCGATGCATGTAGTAGCACTCTGACTAAGGTGTGGACAGCTGCGCGCTCAGAGTCTAAGGCCATGATGAAAGCTTGGCTGCTGCGCTGTCTCCCCAAAGGAGCCAAGCGAGTTCACGCTTGGCTGAAGCACGACCAGGGCGAGGATCTTGAGCACCTCGCCACCCCCTCTGAGGTCCTGCAACTCCCTGAGGGCCTCATGGCTTATCGGGAAAAGTACTGGATGGGGTTACTGGGAAGCCAGCCCTGAGAAACGAGAGATTGTCAGGGGTGTTGGATGAGCTTCGGGCGTTCGCGCTGGCGGCGGCGGAGGATCTGGAACCTCTTGGGGCGCTTGATGTGCATCGCGCGGCGCGGGTGTTTAAGACTGATACGGCCGTGGGGGTTGATCATTGGGCCCCGCGTTCCCTGTTGCTGCTTCCTCCGTCTGCTGTCGGGGTCTATGCTGAGCTCCTCAATCAGCGCGAGCGCTACGCGATGTGGCCCACCCAAACCATGCTTGGGATCATCTCTCTCCTCCCCATGGCCAAGGATGCGGAGTGTCATATTTGCATATGTTCCACTTTGTATCGAGTCTATTGCAAGGCTCGGGGGAGAGAGCATAGTTCCTGGACCGCCGAGCGCGCTGCTCTCTGAGGCGTTGCGATTCGAGGGTCCTCTGCCTTGGTTGCCGCCCTGTTGCGTGAAGCTGGTCACGAGAAAGTCTCGTATATGAACATGCAGCCGATCGGTTTGTATTGGGACCTTGCGAAGTTCTTTTACACGGTTGACCCTTGTCGCCTGGCTGGATTTTGCTTCGAAAATGCGGTGCCCTGTGCGCCTCCTGCACCTGGGAATTGTTATGCATGGGGCCCCTTCGCATCTCGGAGGTTTTTTTTTTTTTTTGGGGGGGGGGTCTCCGATATCATTCCTACAGGCGTAGGGGTGCTTCCAGGTTGCGCGCAGTCTATGGCGCGGGTTAAGGTTTGTTTGCATGACGAGCTGGACTTTGCACATGCCAACTTTTCCCAGTGCGAGTGAGAGCTCATGTGGACGACATCACCTAAACTCAGCAGGGTTCGGCCGATGATATTGTTAACGCCATTGCTCCTGCAGCCGTGCGACTACATCATCAGCTTGAAGCAGCTGGCACCGTGATTTCTGACAAGAGTTCCATGGTTTGTTCCAGTGCTGTCTGGAGCGAGCTGTCACTACTCGGTTGGACAGTGCTGGCATCAGGCTTCGTTGTGAACGTGCCGTGCGTGATCTGGGGGTCATGGCCACGGCTGGAAAGCGGCGCTGCACGCGCAAGGTCAAGGAGCGGCAGCGTAAAGCACGCAAGAAGGCCCAGAAGGTGTCGCGCCTCACGAAGCGGGTTGGTCGAGCCAGCCGTTTGCACAAGCCCGCTGCGGTAGCTGTCGGGCCCTGGGGCCATGAAGTTCTGGGGCTCACGCCTAGTCAGGTTCAAAGCATGAGGGCCCAGGCTGCCATGTGCTCTGGGTGGTGGTCGTCTGGGGCTTGTACCACCTCGGTCGTAGGGCTTCTGGGCTCTGCCAAGGATGGCCCCAGTTTAGGCTTCGGTATGAGCAGTTGTTCAGTTTTGGTTTGGAAGCACCTGGGACACTCCCAGAGGATGATGATCAGTAAAGCTTGGGAACGTAATAAGCTGAAATTCGGTTCTACCCGACATCGTTGGAGAGTTGTTCGGGGTTTTATTGCCGCCGCCCTCGCTGTCTTGCTGGATTTCAGTTGGGGGCCCATTTCTCCTGCCTTCTGGCGCGCAGGCGCACGCGAACCCCGCATTGGTGATGGTGGGTTTCCCTTAGCCTCGTGGGAGCAGTTGCAGGACACATGCTCGGCGTTGTCTTGGCAACAGGCTGCTCGCCATTATATGGGAACAGGGCTGGAAGGAGGGGCTGACTTTACGGCGGCGAAGAGGGTCTTGGATAAGCTTCAGAAGGACGGGGAGGTGGAGGCAGCAGGGATCCTGAGGCATGTGATTACTGCTGGATACTGGACAGAAGCCAGATTACGGGATGCTGGCTACCTGTCAGTCTCCAGGGGCTTGTGCCCCAGGTGCGGCGACTCAGTTGAGACGCCCGCCCATCGCTTTTGGGAGTGCGAGCGCAATCAGGACATCCCCGATCAGGTTGTGAAGCGCACCGGTCGCGTGGCGTCGCTTGTGAGATCGGAGCCTGAAAAAGCGTGTCTGTGGTTTCGGGGTCTCCCTTCCCTCGGGGCCTCATGTGGCCACTTACCTGCTCCCCAGGAGCGGGTGTGGGAGTGGGGCCGACTGGTTGGGGGCTCTAAAATCAACGCTGGAGTCTGTGAGATAGATGGATCGGGGGGTCAGTATACTAAGGATTGGAGGCTCCGCCGATGTGCGTGGACTTGTGCGCACTTAGGTCCTGATGGGCTTTATGATGGCGTAGTTTGCGGGCCGCTCCCGACGAGGCGACAGTCGTCCCCTCGAGCTGAACTGTATGCACTTATCCAGCTGGCGTTGAGCAGTACTGGAGATCGTCGCGTGGATTGTGATTGGTAAGCTGTGGTGAAAGGGGCTCGGCAGCCTCTGGAGGTCAAGCAGCGCTCGAAAATGCAGGACTTGTGGGCCCGCTGTCATGCTGTCATGAAAAATCGCGGGGGAAGTCTCAACGTGCTGTGGACTAAAGGACACGCCACTGACGCCCAACGCCGAACCATGTTACTCTCGGGCGCTGAGATGTATTTGAATCGTGCCGCGGATCGTTTCGCGGAGGATGCTGCGTCGAGGGCTCAGGTTTCTGAGGATGGCGCCAGGCACACCCTGGAGACAGATCGTCTCGCTTCGGATGTGCTTGTTCGTCTCCTAGCAGTGCAGCGGGAGGTTCTGTTCTGTGGTGAGCGTGAGAAGGCTTCTCGTGCGCCACGAAGAGAGCGAGGGCAGTCCACCAGTTTTACTGAGCGGTAGTGTCGCTTGCGGGACGCAGGACATCAGCCAGACAAGAGGAAGGCTGTAATCCGCTGCCCTGCTTGTGCGAAAGGATTCACACTGCGAGGCTCTCTGCATGATGCCTGGCCAGATCCTTGCAAGCCGCGCTGCACACTGCAGCAGCGAGTACAGTCGCTGCCTGCGCGCCCAGTGGGTGGTCGTGATGATCCTGAGCCTGTCCCCGATGACCTGGGGCCGTGTGTGTTGTGTGGGGGTGCCCTGGACCATCCGTTGTCGGATCAATGCGACACCTCACACCACCTCGCTGTGCTGCGAGGTGTTCTGTTATGTACCGCCTGCGGCGCTTTTTGCACAGTCAAGGCGCCGCGGGGTTTGGCGAAGGCGTGCCACCCGCCCACGAAGACTGGGCGCGAGGTCGTGTCACGACTTCGACGTGGTTTGCCGCCTCGGTCAGGTACTGCCTTTCCTGACTTGAGCTGAGTGGATGAGTCGCGGCCTGCCTAGATGCAGGGGCACGCTCTGAGGAATTAGGAATTAGGAACTCCTCCTCCTCCTCCTCCTCCTCCTCCTCCTCCTCCTCCTCCTCCCCTCTTCCTCATGACAACGCCCGAGGGAGCCTCCCTTTCACGCTTACTTATCCTCCTGTTCGTTGACCGCGCAGTATCGGCGTGCTCGATGGGGCAGAAAGTGGCGAATGTAATACAACATACGCGGGCAGAGCAAGGACATCGCAACTCTTTGACAACGCATCACCTCAAGCTCCAGGGTAGTGGAACTTTACAACTGGAGCCGTGCCTGGTCGTAACATTACAGGAAAAAGCCAATGTTTGGACTTCGTCCTCTTCCTCCACCTTCTCAACGTCGTCGTAGTGTTCACCGTCGTCGTCGCACTCGTCGCTGTACCCTCATTCGTCGTTGCCGTCGTCACCGTCGTCGTATGTGCCGTCGTCGCCGTCGTCCTCGTCATTGTATTCGGTGTACTCGTCGCCGTTGTCGTCGCCATCGTCGTCGTCGTCGTCGCCGCCACCGCCTCGCGGTCGGCGGAATGATCCAGGCAGCACGACGCCAGCTCCAGCGCCTCCCGCGGCAGGCCCTCCTCCTCCTCCTCCTCCTCCTCCTCCTCCTCCTCCTCCTCCTCCTCCTCCTCCTCCTCTTCCCTCTCCTCCTGCGACCATGACGGCGTCGACGACAACGCCTACGAACATCGCCCTCCTCCTTTTCCCTCTCTCCCTCCTCCTGCTGCTCCTCCTCCCCCCTCATTCCTCATCCTCCTCCGCATCCATCCCTCATCCTCCCCCTCCTCCGTAACCACTTTGGCTCAAGCCGTTTCTCGCCCGGGGCGATCGGCGTGCGGACTTCGACGCGGCGCGTGCGCCGAAGCCACGGGTGGGCCCGCCGGTCTGTGGCAATATCAGGATAAGCAGAAGCCTTTTTGCCCTGAGCCAACCCGGCAATGGACCAAACGAATAGTGGTCTTGGCTCACACATCTATTGGGCTTGACCCATTAGCTGAACCTAAACCCCCGAAAATGGCATCTCATCACATGGGTCTGACTTTCTTCTAGATTTAGCTGCCCTGGTTGACAAAGCTGTACGGCCAAGCCAGAAGCCTGGACCGTAACCAGGGCCAGCGGGGAAGGAAGAAGATGTGGCGAGGTTGCCGAGCTCCAGGCCGGGAACGAACTCCCGAAAGGCCGCCCAAGACACAAGCTTGGAGTTGTGGGCGAAGGCTCGCTTCGACGCTGCATGTGATCTGTCCTTGCATCCAGGGTCGTATCTGCGACGGTCTAGCTCATCTGCCTCGTCTGCCAGAACCAGCTTCAACGCCCATCTGGGGGGGCGGGCGCTTCGGCCGCGCTGCACGAGGGCGCGGAGGCCCACGTGGGGAGGCAGGCGCTCCAGCCAGGAATGAGAGGGGAATCGACATGGGGGGGTGGACGCACCCAAAGGGATGAGTGGTGCAGGCACCTGTAAGAGGGGGCAAAGGGCCTACCTGGGAGGGATGGGCACCGTGCAAGCCATCATGGCTGCCAGGTGAGCCCGCGGGCTCAGCAGGCGCTGGACTTGGGAGCCAGGTGCCCGAGGGGCCAAGACCGAGAGCGCGCCGCGGGCCGAAGGCACCATTGGCGGCGGGGCGGGCTTGGTGGCTAGATCCCCCGCATGCGGGACTGGTCCTAGGCTGGCCAGGAGGCGCCGCTGGCCCTGTTGCCTCCCTGGCCTTTCCCCCCACCTGCCTGCGCCTGCCGGCTCTGCTGCTGCCGGCACACATCGCCCCAGTCGACGTCGACGCGCCGGTACCGGCAGAAGGCCCTACTGTCATAGTAGGAGGCGGCCAGGTCGTCCAGGAACTGACTGCAGAATCCATCGTGGCCGCCAGGGTTGCAGCGTCGCTTGCCCCGTCCCTTGCCATACCTCACGTCACAACTCTGGTTCCAGCCCTTCACAGAGAGCGCTCCGCAGGTGCATTCAAGGCTGTAAACGAGCTCCGGCAAAGTTTCCCTGCGATTTTCCCTCGAGCCCCACAGCAGCGTGCAGCGGATATCGCATCGACGCACCTTGTAGAGGTTGTCACATGGCATTCCAGTCGCGGCGGCGGTACGTGCGGTCATCCCCCCAGTCGCGGGAGCTCTCGGTCCGAGTGGCGCCAGTAGGACGAGCTGTTCCAGGAGGTCCTGGAAGAGCCCTCTGCGCCGCCCGTGCCCGAGTTGGGCCGCTCGGTGGCCCGGAAGCGAACAGCGGGGGGCGCCCTCCCCGCGACACTTCCCAGGTCAATAGGACCAAGCTGCGAATCGCCCCCCCCACCCCCCACCCCTGAGGCGTTGGCCCCATCGGCGCTGCTGGCGGGGCGGCCCCCCCGGGTAATCCAGGCCAAATGTGTGCAGCCCCTCTGGCCCCAGACCGTGACCCACTCGGCCCCAATCCGGGCGCAGAGGTGCTGCCTCGTCCATTCCTCTACTGGCCCTGCCACGTAGCCGGGCGGGAGGTCGGGCCAGAGTCGCGTCAGCCAGAGAGCGCCAGCACGCGGGCGTGTGCCGCCGTCGTCCCTGACCGTCAGGTTGTGGCCTGTCCGCACGTCAGGCGGGAGACCTGCGTGTTGCTGTGTGACGGCTGGCCGGATGGAGGGAACGAAACCGAGGCGGTGTTCGTCGACCTTCCCAGCTTCCCACGGCTGGTCAAGGCTGCCTTCCAGGCTAATCCCACCAGCCCTTTAGGGCGTAGGTGGTCTAGGGAGTTTCCTCTGCCAACCCCCTTCTTCCCCTTCGGGGAGGGGTTTACCCCTCCCCTTACCCCTCCCCACTGACCTGGACGGGGCCGGTCGCGAGGTGTCAGAGCGTCCAAGATGGCCCAAGACAGCTCCAAGAGCGAACAGGCGAGAAAACACAAAACATTGATTTTACCTAGGTTTTGGAAGGATTTTGGCATCTTGGGGGGGCCCAAGAGGCGACTCGAGGCACTCTGGAGGGGCGGGGCTAATAAGCAACCCCCCCTTCTTTGATAGATCTCCTCCAAGATGGCCCAAAGAGCGCCCCGAAGGCTCCCAAGAGCGCCCCAAGAGCGCCTCAAGAGGGCCCCAAGAGACCCCAAGAGGCCCCCAAGAAGCCTCCAAGACGTTGCCAAGAGACCCCCAAGAGGCCCCAAGAGAGTCCAAGATGACCCAAGACGGCTCCAAGAGCGAAAAGGCGAGAAAGCAACAAACATTGATTTTACCTAGGTTTTGGAAGGATTTTGGCCTCTTGGGGGGCCCAAGAGGCGACTCGAGGCACTCTAGAGGGGCAACGCTAATTGGGGACCCCCTCTTCTCTGATCGATCTCCTGCAAGATGGCCCCAAGAGCGCCCCGAAGGCTCCCAAGAGCGCCCCAAGAGCGCCCCGAGAGCGCCCCAAGAGGCCCCAAGAGGCGCCCAAGAGGCCTCCAAAAGGCTCCCAAGAGACCCCCAAGAGGCCCAAGAGGCTCCCAAGACGGGTCCAAGAGCGAAAAGGCGAGAAAACAAAAAACATTGATTTTACCTAGGTTTTGGAAGGATTTTGGCCTCTTGGGGAGGCCCAAGAGGCGACTCGAGGCACTCTAGAGGGGCAGCGCTAATTGGGGACCCCCCCTTCTTTGATAGATCTCCTCCAAGATGGCCCCAAGAGCGCCTCGAAGGCTCCCAAGAGCGCCCCAAGAGCGCCCCAAGAGGGCCCCAAGAGGCCCCAAGAGGCCCCCAAGAGGCCTCCAAGAGGCCCCCAAGAGACCCCCAAGAGGCCACAAGAGGCTCCCCGAGATACGCAAGAGGCCCCCGGGACCGCCAAGAGGCCCCAAGGACGGCCCAAGAGGCCCCCAAGTTCGCAATTGTCCTCCTCCTCCTCCTCCTCTTTTTCTTCCTCCTCCCTCCTCCCCCTCCCCCTCCTCCTCCTCCTCCTCCTCCTCCTCCTTCTCCTTTTCCTCCTTCTCGTCCTCCTCGTCCTCGCAGTCCTCCATCTCCTCCTCCTTCTATCCTCCTCCTCCTCCTCCTCCTGCTCCTCCTCCTGCTCCTCCTCTTCCTCCTCCTACTCCGACGACGACGGCTCCTCCTACATCCTCCCCCTCTTGGGGTATATGGCGGCTCACCCCGGCCTTTGTTCTTCTGCATGCTCCCCCGCTTCCCTCATAACCTCCACTCCCCTGGGACTCATTTCTGGACGGGCTGGTGGGGATACGCGAAGCGTCTAGAATTATCGGAACGGGGCGGGAGCGGCTGCCCCTACCCATCGCCGCCTCCGTCGTCGCCGCTCCAGTCGGGGTTGGCGTTGCGCCGGTCCGCGGCTGCCTGCTCGTCGGGGGAAGGAGCGACCTCGCCCTTGGCTGGTCCAAGAACAACGTCACCAATCTTCCCGCTGGCGGGGTCACCCAGGCGGACAGTCCTGACGCATTGCGTCGGTTCCGCTGGGGGGCTGGCGTTTGGCCCTTCCTGGTGCGAGTGACTAAGGCCCTCAGCTGCAGCGCCCGTCGTCGCTCAGGAGGCAACAGACATGCGCAAGAGCTCGTTTTAACTAAGCGGTCTTGTTTGTAGTCGTCATATGTGTAGCAAGTGTCGGGTACGTCCACGGGCAATTCAAAGGGGGCCTGTAGCTTGAATGGGCAGGCACATTGGTAGCTCTTCTTTCAAATGGGGATTTCTCGTGGTAGCAAGGAAGGCTTGTGGGGACCTTTGAAGTGGGGACTTGAGACGGGGGGGTAGATTGCAACCTCGTTGGCGCTTCCTGAGGTTGCTCTGGTCGTCCTCCTTCTCCTCGTTCTCCCTCTCTCCCTCCCTCCCTCCATGCCTCCCCCCTCGAGCGGAGGCCACGAGCAGTCCGACGTCTCATGCCACCCGTCCCGCCGATGTTGATCGGACGATCTGCCACTGAGAAGCGACCTCAATTCGCAAATACTGTCTCTGCCTGAGCGTGCGGACGCGCGACTGCCAATCTCAGTTCCTCCTCACCGTCCTGGCGCGGCGGGGTGGCTCGCGTTTCGCCCTCCCCCTCCCCCACACCAACCCACACTCACAGCACTCTTCCGCGAAGAACGAGACAAGGAAGGCCAGCTTCCACAAGCCCCAGCGCAGACGCCCCGCGCCCGTCGCCCGGCGGCGGCTCAACTGGCCCTCGTTCGGCGGCGAGCGTGGGGGGAGAAGTTGGAAGGAGAAGACCTTCTCAGAAGGAGGCCAGACTTCTCAGAACCCTCGAGCCTTCTGAGAAGTGTTCTGCATTTTCGGGGATGGCTTGGAAAAAACTTCGCAGAAGGCCAGGGGACTTCCGAGCCTTCTGGGAAGGCCCGCCCCTTCTCACTCCCCCCCTCGCTCGCCGCCGACTCTTTCCCCTCACTCCTTCCCTCGCTCCTCCTCATCACCATCGTCATCTTCACTCCTCCCCGAGGGGGGGGGGGGGGGGCGGACGTGCCGCCTCCCCCTGCCGAGGAGGAGAAGACAGAAGCGAGCGGACAACTCACCCCCATACTTCTAGGGGGGCTGACCCGCGCCTCGCGATTTGAGGCTGCGCTGTATGGGGCCTGGGTTGTCGAACCCCGAGGGTGGCCCCCACTAGAGCGGGGGCCCCCATCCGACGACACTGGCCCATAGCAATTTCACGATTCCGCCCGAACAAATCTGAGGGTCGTAGAGGTATGGGTGGTAGTCGCCAACTGATGACCTGACACTTCGGGGCCCCAAACCCGTTTGGTGACGGACCGCATAGTGACATCGGAACCCCAAGCGACCTCACCGCGCGATCTGTCACCACATGGTCTTGGGTCACTGAAGACCCCCGTCGTCCGATAAATCCTCCGAGAATGGCCCGAGTCCCATAACCGCGCGGTGACCCCGAACCCCCATGGACCTGACGCGCTACACCTTTTGAGGCCCAGACTCTTCGACGCCTGGCCCTCGGTCCACAACTCGGGCCTCCAGCGGCCGTTCGGGACGACCTGGGCACCCCCAGAAAGCTCTCGGCGAGCCGCATCTGCTGGAGCGCACCCTGAGGCTGGAAGTCCCAGGGGAGTCCCAAGAGCATCGACGAACCTCCGAAAACTTCGAACCTCAAGCTTCGAACCCCACTGACTCACCACGCGGCGCGGGCCCCCGACGCTACGCAACGCCCAACCGCCCCAACCCCGCGCCGCGGCCGGGGACAGCGCCTCCCCTAGCGTCCAGAAGACCGGGTGCCGGAGCACCGCCAGCACGGGTGGCCTCTCGGGCGCAGCTGCCCCCGTGGCGCGCGCCCGCGGAGCGCGCGCGCCGCAGCCTCCCTGGAGTCCGCCCCTGTGGGATCAGGGGTCAACGCCTTATCCTTCTCCTCCTCCTCCTTCTCCTCCTCCTCCTCCTCCTCCTCTCATCATCATCATCATCATCATCATCATCATCATCATCATCAGCAGCAGCAGCAGCGCGTTCATCAGCATCAGCATCAGCATCAACAACATCATCATTATCATCATCAGCATCATCATCATCATCATCATCATCAGCAGCAGCAGCATCAGCATCAGCATCAGCATCAGCATCAGTATCATCATCATCATCATCATCAGCAGCATCATCATCCAAATCATGATCATCATCACCATCGTCGTCATCATCATCATCATAATCATCAGCATCATCAGTATCGTCATTAGCATCATGAGCCTCATGATCATTATCAGCATCATCCCCATCATCCCCATCATCAGCGTCAGCATCAGCATAATCATCATCATCATCATCAGCATCATCGTCAACGTCATCGTCATCATCATCATCATCAGTATCAGCAGCATCATCAGCATCATCAGCATAATGATCATCATCATCAGCATCATCATCCGAACCACCATCATCATCGTCATCATCGTCAGCATGAGCATCATCATCATCTTAATCAGAATCACCACCACCATCATCATCGTCATCAGCATCAGCATAATCGTCATCATCATCGTCGTCATCGGTATCGCCATCGTCATCGTCATCACCATCATCATCAGCAGCAGCATCATTGTCATCGTCATCATCAGCATCATCATAATCAGCAGCAGCATCGTCATCGTCATCATCAGCAGCAACATCATCAAGCGCAGAAATAGCATCATCACCACCACCACTTTCATCATCAGCAGCAGATCCTCATCATCATCATTCTAATATTCAGAAGCAGCATCATCATCAGCATCATCATCGTCATCATCAGCATCATAAGTATCACCATCGCCGTCACCATCACCGGCATCGTCATCAGCATCATTAGCATAATCAGCATCAGCAGCATCATTGACATCGTCGGCATCCTCCTCCAACTCGTTCTCATCCTCATCATCATGATCAGCATCATCATCAGCATCAGCAGCCGCACCAACATCGACCTCATCAACAGCAGCGGCAGCAGCATCAACATCAATCGCCATAATCTGCATCGGCAGCACAAGCAGCAACATCAGCATAATCAGCATCATCCTCAGCATCATCCTCAGCATCAGCAGCATCATCGACATCATAATCAGCATCAGCCGAATCATCATCAACCTCAGCATCATAATCATCAGCAACAGAATTCACCATCTTCCGCATGAGCATCATCAGCATCGTCATCATCGTCAACGTCATCATTCAACAACATCCTCATCAGCAGCATCCTCATCACCTTCACCGCCATCCTGTCACCATCAGCATCAGCATTATCCTAAGCATCATCATCAGCAGCTTAAGCATCAGCATCATCATCATGATCAGCATCGCCATCATCGTCGTCGTCGCAGTCGTCGACGTGGTCGTCATCATCCTCATCCTCATCCTCATCCGCATCCTCACCAGCATCATCATCAGCCTCATCATCAGCATCCGCGTCCGCATCCGCATCATCATTATCATCGACACCATCATCGACACCATCGTCTCCACCAACATACGCATCAGCAACATCAGCATCATCAGTATCAACAGCATCATCAACATCATCATCTATACCACCAACATCATCATCATCAGATTCCGTGAAGCGCGCAGGCTCGGACTGGCGTGAGTGCACAGGGCGCTCAAGCTTACTTCAGTGGCCCTCTTGCGAGCCTGCAGAGCCCCATTGCGATGGAGCTTTGAAGAACACATCGCCACCGATGAACATCGATTTCCGCCAGGTGACCGGCTGCTATCTCTGCCGCGGCCTTGGTGTGGTCCCAGTTCGTGCGCCAGGTGGTGCGCTACCTGTCCCCATACTTGTTCCCCCTGCAGTTCCTGGAATGCCACTCCTTGTCCCGTGGCCAGAGCCAGAAGCATTGAAACGGAGTGATGTTCTACTGGGTGAAAATAAGGTGCTGTTCATGTACCCTTCCATGGAGTCTCTAAGTCGGATCTCGGAATGGCTTGGTGATGTTGCAGAGCGCGGGCGTCTGGATGCACTTGCTGTCGCATCGCATTCTGCAGTCGCACAGCTCTGTCCTGCTGGAGACCGTTACGGGAAGCTGTCTTCAAGGCCTCGCATGTGCCAATGTGCGCTCACTCTCACGGCGATGGCAGCAGCTCGGCTTCGACGTGCGGGCGAGGCTCCCAACGTGCCGAAATGGGCTTCCCGTGTGTTTCGGCCATGCCGAGCCAAGCTATTTCGGATTCGCAGGATGACTTCCCGGCGTGGTGGAGGAGCGTAGCGTCAGCGATTCTCGTTCCACGTGCAGAGCAGTCCGCTGTGTATGCGATGTTCTGCCATACCGGCGTGTATCTAGGCAAGTGTAATATCATGCGATCTGGGGCCGTTCCTAGCCTCGAGGTGTACGGAGCACATCCATGCACTGCTTTTGCCGTCATCCCGCGACGGTGGGCTCCACCGATACAAAGTCATCCGATCCTCCTTCAGGTCAGTCTCCTTCCTTCCCGCCGTCGTCTGTCCAACTGAGCGGCAAGCGGTTTCGCCATCGGG
This sequence comes from Prorocentrum cordatum, assembly GCA_963575745.1. Taxonomy (NCBI): domain Eukaryota; class Dinophyceae; order Prorocentrales; family Prorocentraceae; genus Prorocentrum; species Prorocentrum cordatum. The sequence goes on along the minus strand of CAUYUJ010013891.1, from coordinate 436,375 downwards.
ACCCCATCGCCTCCGTTTGGTCTCATCCTCCATTTCAAGACTCGTTCAGACGAAAGCAGGATGCACCAGCCCCAAAAATCAAGCCTCTAAGTGAATTCAAAGGCCCGTACGCTGGACTATATCGATTCATCCAGCAGGTCTCGCTGTGCCCACTCCGGGGAGCAGGGCCCGCTGTGCACTTTCAATTTACGTTTTCGGTCATTCCTCGCCTCCTATTGTGCAAGTGCGCACGCGAAGCTCGATTTCCAAAGTACCTGGAATCGAGGATACGTTGCCATCATGTTGTATTCCGTGGCGGACGTACTTCCCGAAACCATTCGGGGCGCAGTCCCATTGAACAATGCCCGCAACTTTGTAGAGCGTATTCTGAGGAGGTATAGGTTGCCACCGTTAGTCATCCGCCCGCTGTGTCCCAGTCTGCCTTGCTAGCCAGCTTGGTCTCATTCGAAGGTTGGTTCGTGACGCACTGCAACTGGTTCGGGTGTATGCTGCCCGGAAATGGTTGCAACGTCGCGTGTCGATTTTACCTGGCAGATCGCGCCTCTGGCCCCGCAGAGTATAGGGCAAGAAGCAGCTGCAGGCTTTTGACTTGGAATCCCTACTGCAATGAGACCTCAGGGAGTTAGGTGCAGCGGCTGCCATGCCTTCTCTCCAAGCGCATCCTGGCCCGTGGCCTCTGCCTGTATGGCCCAAGGTGCGCCAGGTGAGGAAAGACTTTGCTCGTGCGTGGGCACGCTGGTCGTCCGCCCATCGGCTTCACCCCAAGGCGCGACGTTCGCTCACCCCACACCTGCAAGGCCGCATCGTTGAGCGCGCAGTTCCGCCTGGCCTGGCTTCGCGGCAAGAGCAGGAACAATACGTTTCGTTCATTCTTGCATCGCCCCACGCGTTCATTCCTGACGATCGTAGCTCGCAAGAGGTATGCTCATGCGCCACTGATGAGTTAGCCGCACACCGAATACATGCCATGCAGCAGGATCCGATGTGGACTGTTGATCCCGAGCTCCAGCGACGTGATGTTCTAGCCTGGGGGGTTGCGAGGGCCCCCCTCGCATTGCCATCGTGGTTAAGGGGCCATGTGACACCCCCTGGGCGCAACGCGTTACCTCCCGAAGTGCTTGCTTTTGTGAAGTCGACATGATTCTTGGATTCGGTACAACGGGTCTGCTCTAAACGCGGCCATAATTGTCTTCGGAGGCTGGTGGACGCCAATTGTGTTCCTTTCGCGAGAGGCTGGAAATCGGTAGCTCGTGCCGCGCGGGCTAATGTTGAGGTCGTGGGTGCCACGCGTGAAATGTTTAGCATGGACAGCGCAGCCGAGACTTTGCGCGCTGGCTTGACCAGCCTTGAAAGCTCAGGATCCGGTGTATGTGCCTGCTGTGGGAAGCCCGTCAAAGGCGTTCCCGTCTTCACCGCTGATGTCGATCAAACTTTCGAGGCATGCGAATCGGCCCGTGCGCTTCAAGTATGAGTCTAAGACGTCGTGCACGTCTGTATATATTCAGAAGGCTCGTAAGTTTTGTTTCGGGGTCCCGGGTGAGCATCAATGGACTCGCGGGTGGTGGATCTTCCACGTTGAGTTGCTCGCCGCGTGTCTGCACGTCGCCACGGTCTTGAGTCTAGTGTGCCTCTCGTCGCTGGTGGTTCGGTAGCATGGGATGGCCATCGGAGGTGCTCTCAGCTCAGCAGCCGTCTACGTCATTCTCGGGGACGAAGAAGCTGAAGTGCTTGAGGGCGCTAGGCAAATCCTGGGGTTCTGTCTTCCCCAAGTTCTGTCTTCAGCGAATGTTCTGGGTGCGTTGCGTGGATGACCTGCTCTCGTTTTCATTTCAATATTGTAGTAATTGTTTAGGCGTGTTTTTTGGGCAGGTTCACCGGGGAAAAGTAGCCATCGTGCACCAAAGCGATGGTGTTCAAGGACATCGAGTGTGCGAATGGCTTGATTTTGAATTGCACTCCTGGAAGTCCAGTTTCTCGCGGTTGCCAAAGAGCTTGAATCGGGGGTGGCTGTTTCGGAATGAGCTTCCACAGCGACTGACCGTCCTGCCGTGGATGGGTCTCCCGTTCGGTTCTCTCGAATTCGAGCAATGTTGTTCGGAAAATAGCCCGAGGGAAGAAGATGGATTTGTCCCTGGCTCTTATGGCCATCGTAGTACTTGAGTTGTTGCTGGAGCTTCTCAAGCTCGGATACCCCCTCTCCTTCGTGATTGCCCTCGTCCATTCTCTCCCTCCCCCTCCCGCCGTCGTGCTGGCCCGAAAGAGTATCCGATCCCTCCACCACTCAGCCAAGACCAGAGCTAAGCATTCTCCAGCCAATGACGTGGGATGAGCGCCACAAGAGTAAAGAAGGGTATTCGCATGGCCGCAAAGAGTATTCCCACGGCCGTCACGAGCAGTGGAAGAGCGCAGAAGAGCGATTGGCCGTGTTAGAGAAGGCGGCCGAAAAGACCAAGTCGAATAAATCCTAAAAGCGGTCGAAGAAGGATAAAACAGATCATCATCTTTATCCAGTGGTTCTACGGACTCTAATGAGAAGATTCGCGAGGCCGAGGCGTTCTTAGCCAAGAAGAGCAAGCGTTTCCGGAACTACATCAAAGACTCGGCGCAAAAAGAACGAGATGCCGAGTTTGCCAGGCAGGTTAATTTCATTGCCAAAGCTATTGGCCCTCAAGTCAAAGAAGCAGTGCAGGCCGCAGCGGTTCTGATCGCGCCGACGGTTTCAGCGGGCCCCTCCGGAGCAGCGGTCGCTGGCAGTCCCGCGGGTTCGGGGGCCGGTCCCCAGGCGTCGGTGCCACCAGGAGTTCCGCGCCACTTGTCTCCTACGCACCAGGCGTTGCTTGAGGCGGTCCTTGGTGAAAGCATCGAGATCAAGGATTGCTCGCTCGAGGGTGTCACCAAAGCGGTGTCCGATGGTTGGGCGTGTAATCCGAAGGTTCCCAAATCGGTCGACGCCGCCATCAAGAAGTATGCTGGGCAGGACGTGGCTGTGCCCAGGCTGAAGGCCGATCGGATCCAGCTGTTGTTCGAGACGATCCCTGAGCTACACGGAGTATTGTTCTGATCATCTCCTGGCCCCTACAAGTTCCGATCGTTGTGCTGTTAGTGTGTCTTGGCATCTCGTTCTATCTAGGATTCGCTCTTGCATGGTACAAGAGCGAGGCGCTCAAGTGGCAAGTCGGTGGACAGGTCAGCGTCAGCCTTGTCGATCTTGCCCGTTCATGTGTTTTCCTTTCTCCGTCTCCTCCCAAGTCCCCTCTCATCAACTCGCCATTCCGTCGCAGCAGCTGCCAGCCATAACCGATGGTGGTTTCAGTGTTCCACGTATCGGGGTTGGCTCTCTCGTCGATGGGATTGCTCGAGTGATCGGGCAATAGAGGTACAAGATATGAAATAACAAACAAATATTTAACACCACTATGTTAACAAATCGTCCCACCCCACCCGGGGCCCGGGGGGGCTCCAGTCACATCTCTTGAACCTCGACCCCTTGTTTCGTGCGAGATCAGGATCAGCAGCGTATAAAGCCTGACATTTTCTGTCGTGTCAGGTGGAGTTTCCTGCTGGTACGAAGCACGCGGACTGATTCATGAATGTCCTTCCGTGACACAGGTGACTGACCAGGAGCAGGGGTGTGCCGTGTGCCAGGTGAGGAGACTCGCGGAGTCTCGGTGCGTGCTTCCCCGTCAATGTACGTGCGGGGGTTTGCCCTCTTCCCTGGGCAAATCCCAGGAGGGTTCATCATATTCCGTGAAGCGCGCAAGCTCGGACTGGCGTGAGTGCACAGGGCGCTCAAGCTTACTCCAGTGGCCCTCTTGCGAGCCTACAGAGCCCCATTGCGATGGAGCTTTTAAGAACACATCGCCACCAGTCATCATCATCATCATCATCATCATCATCATCATCATCATCATCATCATCATCATCATCATCATCATCATCATCATCATCATCATCATCATCAGCATCAGCATCAGCATCAGCATCAGCATCAGCATCAGCATCAGCATCATCAGCATCATCATCAGCATCAGCATCAGCATCAGCATCAGCATCAGCATCAGCATCAGCATCAGCATCAGCATCAGCATCAGCATCAGCATCAGCATCAGCATCAGCATCAGCATCAGCATCATCATCATCATCATCATCATCATCATCATCATCATCATCATCATCATCATCATCATCATCATCATCATCATCATCATCATCATCATCATCATCATCATCATCATCATCATCATCATCCTTCTCACTCCTCCTTCTCCTTCTCCGCCTTCTCCTCCTCCGCCCGCCCGCCCGCCAGCCAGCCCGCCCGCCCTCCCGCCCTCCCTCCATCCCTCCCTCCCTCCCTCCGTCCCCATCGCCTCCCCCATTTTGACCGGGGCCGCCAGCAGTGGAACCAGAGCGGGCGGGGTCGGGGGATCGTGCCGCGACGCCACGACGCATCGGCGATGCGCCGGCGACGCCAGGGATGGAGCAGCTCGGGCCCTGGATCATCGGCCTTCGGCGGTCTTCGGCGGTATTCGGTGTCGCCCATTTTCGGCAGCCTTCGGCAGTCCTGGGCGTTCCTTTGCGGTGTTCGGCGATCTCTGGCAGTCATCTGCACAAAAGCGAGAACGGGACGGAGGGGGACAAAGATCGTGCTTCTGCAATCGAGGTGGGCGTTCACATCCTACAGCCCGCGCTGGGCCGAACGCGGCCTGAACAAGCCAGCTCAGGGGAGGTCGGATCAGGCGCCGCCGAGTGTCGGGCGTCGGCGCAAAGGCAAGGGGAGGATGAGGAGCTTCTGGGTTACCCTGAATCTGCCTTGAGAGCGACAGAGTGGGGGGGGAACAGAGGGAGAGGGAGAGGAATAGAGAGAGAGCGAGAAGGAGACACTGTCCTTACTGTAGACAGCTCCTCAGCACGTCGCGTTCGCACCTCTTTGGGCTTCCAAACCCAAGTGACGGCCGACGAGTCCTACAAGATGAGCCCAATATCAGACAAGATGGCCATTGAGACCCCCAAGAGGCCCCCGAAAGGCCCCAAGTGCATCAAGAGAACCCTAAGACCTCACGAGGGACGCCCAGAACTTCTCAAGAAACGCCCCAGGAGGCCGAACGAATGATTCCCATGAGATCCCAAGAAGCCTCCCACATAGGTCTCTTGTCCACGACCCAGGCTCGGTGGCTGCGTCCGGTATGCTCCCAAGACAAACCCTCGATAGGGGGTACCCAAACGTCGGAGAGAACGCGTTCACGGGCGTTTGCCTTGGGAACATTCGGCGGCGAAACCGGGGGGTGGGCACCCCCCCCAACACTCGGCGCCGTCGATCAAACCAGGGGGACTCCCCTCCCCCCCCCAAGCCCCCTCCCTCCCGACCCCCCCCCTTCGGCGCCGGCGCTGGCGGCCGCCAGCAGCGCCCACGGCGGGGACGCAGCGACGATGACCAGAGGCAGCTCAGGCGGGGGGGGGGCGGGTTCAAACCCCCCCCCCGCCCCCCCGCCCTTGGCGCCAGGGGGGGAGGGGGTTCAGACCCACCTCCCTCGCGCTGGCGCCGGCGCTGGCGCCGGCGCGGCGACTGCGGGGACGCAGCGACGATTACCACCGCTACCACCACCACCACCACTACCACCACCACCACCGCCTCAACCCACCACCACCACCAACAACAGCACCACACAACTACCACCACCACAGCCACCACCACCACCACAACCACCACCACAACTCACCATCACCCTTCACCACCACCACCACAAAAACCCACCACCATTACCACCACCACCACAATCTGACACAACAACCACCACCACCGCCACAACCACCACCAACAGCACAACCCACCGCCACCAACACAAACCACCACACCACCACCACCGCCACCGCCACCACCACCACCACAACAGACGTCCACAAACCACCGCCACCACCACAACCCACCACAACCACAACCACCACAAACCACCACCACACCACCACCACACCACCACAACCACCACCACCACAACTCACCATCACCCTTCACCACCACACAAACCCACCACCACTACCACAAACACCACCACAATCTACCACACCACCACCACCACCGACACAACTACCACCACTACCAGCAGCACACCCCGCCACCACCACCACCACAAACCACCACACCACCACTACCACCACCGCCACCACCACCACCAGCACCACCTCCACAAACCACCGCCACATCCACAACCCACCACCACCACCACCAGAAACCACCACCACACCACCACCAAGCCACCACCAACACCACAACCCACCACCAACACAAAACACCACCATATCACCACAAAACCACCACCACCACCACCCACCGTCACAACCACCACCACCACAACAAACCACCACACCACCACCACCACCACCACCACCACCGCCACCACCACCACCACCACCACCACCCCAAAACACCACCACCACCACCACCGTCGTCCTCGTCGACGCTCCCCGCCACCGCCGCCCGCCGCCGCAGGCGCCAACCAACGCGGGCCCAGAAACGGAAATCGTCGTCCCCGCCGCCGTCGCCCGCCGCCGCCGACGCAAGCGCCGGCCCGAGGAGAGGGGAAGCACGGGGGGAAGGGGGGGGGGTGAAACCCCCCCGCTCCGTCACTGGAGGGGGGGGGGGGTCGAACCCCCCCCTCCATCCAGGGAGAGGGGGGGCCGGTTCCAACCCCCCCCCTCCAAGCGACCACAGAACGCGCTCTTTCAAACGTCGCCACAAGAACTTCAACTTTGAAGGCCCGTACCCGTGCTGCTCCCGTGTCGAAATCTCAAATGCCGTCGGGTCCCTCAGAGTTGTCTCCCTTGCGCTTGTTCAGCATGGACCCGAGAGTACGAGGGCACGTCACGCAGTCAAGAGGGATGATTGTCGAGACTTGGGACGTGTATTGCAGCATCGTTGATGTATCCTGCGTTTACGCTGGTCCGCCTCTCCCTCATCCTCCTTCGCATCCTCGTCCCACCCCGTCCCATCTTCTGCCCAAACCTCATGCCCGCTCGGAAGTATACCCCTCCACCTCCTCCTCCTCTTTCTCCTCCTCCTCCTCCTCCGATTCCTCCTTTCTGCCTCCTCATCATAACCATCAGCAGAATCCTCGTTATCCTCATCCTCCTCATCCTTCGCCTTTCCCTCCTCTTCATCTTCATCGGTCTTCATCATTTCCTCTCCGTTTTCTCCTGCAACTTCTCCCCCTCCCTCCCCTGCCCCCCGCTGCATTTCCCTCCTGTGCCTCCTTTGCCTCCTCGTCCTCCTCCTCCTCCTCCTCCTCCTCCTCCTCCTCCTCCTCCCCCCCATCCTCGTCCAAACCCTCTTCCTTATGAGCAACTCCTCCCTGTCACACCCCAGACGGGTTGGTAGGGCGGGCCAAGCGTTTCGCCTGAGACTCCCTCACCATGTATGATCCTAAGGCTTGAAATTTGCAACAGTTCCATGGATGGAGGGCAGGTGGTTTCCAAAATGTGGTTCCCGCCCCAGCGCAGCGCACATTGATCCTTAAAGTTCGCAAGAGTTATACCAATGGAGAGCGTGTCGTTATCAAGATGTGGCTCTGGCCTTCGCGCATCGCAAATTCGTCTCAAAGTGTGCAAGATGTTCACGGATTGAGGGCGGACCCTTTTCAACATGTGGCTTTGTGAATTGGGTTTCATACAATGTATGATTGCATATGTTTCGGAGGCGTGTAGCACTACGTGTTGCATTTCCCTCCCCCCCTTAATTTTCCAGCATGCAGTGTAGCACGGCACGTAGCAGCAGGCAGCAGATAGAGCAAGGCATGTTAGCATGTGCCGACGCTGTTTCAGTTCGAGAGGCCTCTCGCACTTGGCAAAATATACGCATACCCTTTCACGGCACGCATGGCGATAGCACAGAAGGAGTTCGAGGACGATTGGGCAAAGTGAGCAGAGCTTCGCAATCCGAATCGAGTGCGTTCGACGATTTCGTGTGCGACCAAGTAGTTGACATTGGTAGCGAAACTGCGGCCCCACGGATAAGATGGGACCGCCCACGGGCGGCTAAGTATCCAACAGTAAAGGTTACACTCCACAGCATGCTGGCCAGGCACCCGAGTTTCATGGATCCTTGGAGAACTACAAGGATTTCAGGAAGGTGGAGATCGACGCAACAATGGCCCGAGGGGAAAAGATAAAGAAGTTCGTCGGTCTCGAGATCATGCAAGGCATGTGAGGCCGAGCATAGGACGTAGTGGAGCATTTAGACATTAAGGCAATCGAGGACGCGAAAGGCTGGACGAATATACTGGGTGCTCTGGATCGCGCGTACAGGTACGACCAAATGACGGAACTGCCGACCGACTTCGAGAGTTTCTTTTCCGTGTGGCTCGCAAGCCGAAGGAACCCCTGATTGACTATTTGACGAGGTTTCGCATGGCGGAAAACAGATCAGGACTCATTGTACCTCACTCCCGGATCAAGTGCTGGGATGGTCTCTTACTCGGCGAGGTGGGCTGGACAAGGAAGGTAAACAACTCATCATGAATCAGTACAAGCCATACGCCATGCGGCGCGTAGGGGAAATTGGTTATAAAGTTGGAGCGCGGCGCGCCAAACGCGCGCAGGATATGAGAAAGCATACCAAACGCATGCATGGCGCAACAGACACGCCAATCACGTGCCGGAGGAAGGAGGGGAGGGCGAGGGGGAACGATGGATGAAGTGAAAACGATTTTTGACATGGGGTGTCCATGCGTTCCCGCTAGAGCAAATCGTCCTCGCCAGTGCCGAAAGCGAACTCAGCACAGAACTCTCGCCACTTTATCTGATCCCGCGCGGCCTCGTACAGGCGTTGATCAGAGGAGAACCGACACCGAATTTTACGATATAGTTCCTTTGTCCACTCATGTCTGGGTCTCCCGACTGGTCGTTTACATGATTCGGTCGCCAGTCGTGGGCTGCTCGGCTGAAATGTGAGTTGTCGCTAAGCATATGTGTCATGTGATCGGCAAATTTTCCCAAACAGTACCAATTGCTGTCGTAATAGCTGTCCCAATCATGAATCAGATAGGGGACAACCTCACCCTCACCAACTGCAGGCGACGTTTGGCCTGGACTCGCTGCGTCGCAGCGAGCGAGCTCTGGAGCTGTAGCCTATCAGGTCGACGAGTACTACGACGAGGACACTTACCAGGAGGAAACATAACACGGTGAGGATGACAAATACCGCAGCTGCGACGACGGCGGTGGCGACCAACAAGTGGAGCACGGAGGTGCCAGCGGCTTCGACAGGGCCTACAAAGAGGAGAACACCGACCTGGATAGGGCAAGGGAACTACAGCCTGGCAAGCGGAAACATACGAAGCTGAAGCTCCTCTGGGCAATTCAAAAGGAGGAGCCGGACGACGTTTGGATGAGTCCCGAGTGCAGGCTGTGGCCAATGATGCAGGAAATCAGTTGCAAAACCGAGGACGACCGTACTCGCTCGAAGGCTAATAGGAGAAAGCATCACAACACACACCTGATGTTCTGCAGGAAGATCTACCTCGCGAAGTGGAATGCAGGTCGAGACGCACATGTGGAGCAACCCGCAACGGCGAGACGCTGGAAGACGAGAACTCTGTATAACCTTCCAAAACATCATACGCTATTCGACCAGTGCATGACCGGCTTGGAGCTAACAGGAGAAGGACCCGCACGCAAGAGGACTGAAATTCGAACCACCGAGCGGTGTTTCGCCGAAGGTCTGTACCACTACCAGTGCAGCAATGATCACGACCACATGCAGCTCGAGGGCAGGATGCTGGACACCAACCTGCACAGGACAAAGTTTGCGGACAGCTACGGTGTCCAAATGGCGAAGATACAGAGCGACCTGCTGAGCAAGCCGAACACGCAGGACGCACTCTTCCTCGTGCTGGGGCTCGAGGAGGACGAGAACCCCGTGGAGCACATCTACCACACCCCGGTGACCCTCAACGACGAGAACGTGAAGGACATCTACGCCAACAGGCTCTTGAAGACCGAGTTTGGCAAGAACGTGTTCAGCTGCGTGGAGCGTTTCCACAAGAACCTGGGCCACCCCAACACTGAGACGTTCGTGCGCATGCTGACGGCATCCGGTGCGCGCGAGAAGTCATCCAGTGTGCCAGGCGCTACGTGTGCTCGGTCTGCGCTGAGCGCCGCAAGGCGTCACAACGACTCAAGACGGCACCGATAAGCTGGAAGTCCTTCAACCAGGCTCTCTACCTTGAGTTCTTCAACTTCTTCAAGCTGCGAGCAGGATCGGCCAGGATCGAACACATGATGGACGGAGCGTGCCGATTCCAGAAGGGCCGAATCGTGGCTCGTGAGACGACCAGCGAGGCGATCAAATCCATCGAGAAGGCCTGGATCAGACACTACGGCACGCCCAAGACGCTCGTCATGGACGAGTGCGGGGCAATGTGCAGCCAGGAGATGCTCGGCTGGGCCAGCCAGCATAACATCAAGATGCGAATGGCGCCTGGAGAGGCTCACCACGTGCTTGGACCCATCGAGCGAGCTCATCAGGTACTTCGAGAGACGCTCGAGCTCTGATTCGAGGAGACCGGCCTCGAGCGCGCCATTGAGAACCTGAAGACGGCGCTGGACTACGTACCCAACCAGAACAACCGGATGATGCACCACAAGGGCTACAGCCCTCACCTTGGGCCTTGGGCTTGGGCTACAACCCTGAGCTCAACGACTCCCTTTCCGCCGACACGCTGCACATGTCCGCCTCGGAGGCCTACCTCCAGGAGGATTTCAGCAGGCGATGCGACAACGAGCAGCAGCAGCGACTGCTTTCATCAAGGCGGACTCGACAGAGCGTCTACGCAAGGCTTTCCTACACAAGTGGCACGACACTCACGACTCGGTCAGTGTGGGTGAGCTGTGCTACTACTGGCGCGACCACGGCGCCAGCCGACTCCAAAACTCCCGCTGGAGGGGCCCAACTACCGTGGCTCTACACGACAATGGTCAGCCCAAGGTGTACTGGATCACGCATGGCGAAATGTGTTGCGATGCAGTCCCCACCAGATCCAACCAAGCGTGGAGACCATCGGCCAGGCAAAATGACCAGAGAGCCTACAACATGCTCAAGCTACACTCCAAGGCCTACGACGTGGAGGCATCATCCAGTTCTCCGACGACAGCCTGCTGCCCGGGCCGACGGAGGGAGACCTCTCTCAGCCCGTGGACGTCTCCGAGGAGCCCGAGCCAGGCTCAAGGGATGTAGGTGGGGCAGTGCCGACACCCGATCAGGCCATGGCGGACCAGCTTTGACAGGTGTCGGGCACCCAGAGTTCGGAGCCACAAGCCGAGCCAAGGTCACCGAGTCGACCAACGGCAGAGCCACCAGCAGCACCGGCAAAGGCAGCTGCGATCCCTGCGGACGACGACGCCGATCTGGAGCCGGAGCCGACAGCGCCAGCACCAACACCAGCGGCAGGCAACGGCCCAGCCATGGACGCTGCAGCGCAACTCCGCAATGGCTCGACGCAACCTTGATGCAGCGGAGATGGGGCCCATCAGGACGTTTGCTGCTCAACATGAGCACAAAGCGGGACCCTACGACCGGCTCGAGGTGCAGCAGGAAGACGTGACATTTCTGGACTCCGATGCGATACCGAAGGGGTGGAGCTTTGACGGCAAGGCCGTGGAGTTCTACTTAGACCACGAGGTGCGCTACACGGCCAGCAAGCTCACCGAGAAGCATATGACAGCAGAGGACAAGGCCAAGGTCGCGGACGCGAAGCGGAGGGAGCTGCAGAGCTTTTCGAGAACCAAGTCTGGAAGCAGGACGTAAACGAGATGACCGACCCCAACAAGGTTCTGAGGGCACGCTTCCTACTGAAGTGGTCCAAGAACGATGATGGCAGCGACAGGGCCAAGGCGCGCCTTGTCATCCAAGGTTTTCGTGACCAAGATGCAATAGCAGGGAAGCTGGCCGAATCATCACCTACAATGGCACGACTGAGCCAGAACCTCATCGTGATGTTCAGCCGCATCGACGACTGGACGCTGTTCACAGCCGATGTCAGCACCGCGCTCCTGCAGGGGAAGCCCTAGGACTGTGACATTTCCGTATTTCTACTGGCGGAGGCGTGCAGGATGCCCGGCTACACGGCGGGTACGAGGATGAGGCTGCTCAAGAGCATGTATGGCTTGAGCGACGCCTTGAGGCTCTGGTTGGAAGAGGCGACCAACCGCATGATCGACTACGGCTTCGTGATTCCCCCGCTGGACACCTGCCTATTTTTCAGCTACCGCGTCCATGAGGGCACCCAGGGGAAGAAGCTGGACGGAGCGATCGGGCTACATGCCGACGACATGCTCGGGGGCGGCAGCAACGAGAAGCACGCCGAGTCAAGGGTCCAGAAGCGCAAGAAGGTATTCAACTCCAGGTCCGGTGAGGATACGTAGAATGGCATGATGAATATCGCAGGAGATACGTCAATGGATGTTTGCGGCAACCAGCTCAATCGAAGGCCGGATAGGGATTATCAGTTGAGTTGCGAAGCCTACATCAAGAAGCTGAAGCCCATGAGGGTCACGAAGGCTTGGGCGAACGACCACAAGTTGCCCATCAAAAAAAACGAGCGCCGACAACTACGAGGACTAATGGGCAGTCTAGCGTGGCCCAGCAACCAGGCGGCGCCTCACCTGCAGTGCACCGTCAGCATAGGCCAGGGCACGATCAACGACTGCGTCATCGTACAGGCCAAGACACTGAGGCTCGAACAATGACGTGTGCCAGCTCTTTACCAAAATATGCAACAATCCGGACGACGTGGCTGTCGAGTGCGTGACGGATACCGCGTGGGCGGTACGGAGGGACGGAAGTTCACAGGGCGGCTATCTGATCATGGCCACCCACGAAGACGTGCTGAAGGGCGCGAATGTCAAGCACGTGGTAGTTGATTGGTGATCGTGGAAGCTACCGAGGGTTAGCAAGTCCTCGTTGGCTAGCGAGGCCCAGTCCGCCGCAGGCGAAGTCGACGCTCTGGAATACGTAAGGAACTCACAAAGCACGTACGCGCCCAACTATGTACATGAACACGGCCCCTCGATCCGCGAAACCCGCCGCGTGATACGAACATTCACGCAATCCGTACTCTCGAAACCAGCATGGATTCATGTACGTGTACATCCTTCTTTCGCTCCTGAATACGTGAAGGTGCACCACAGCCTGATGCTCGACCCGAGCGGGGATCAGAGGCCCCACGCCACTATGCAGGTGCTTGGCAAGAGCGCGCCCGTGATGGACGCGAAAGTTCTCTACGACACCGCTCAGAAGCCCGACGTGCACAACTTCGACTACAAGCGGACTGGCATCGAGGTGCAGGTGCTGACGGAACGCATGACGGCGAGTGCGACCAGCTGGCAGTGGGTCAGCTCAGAGCGCCAGTTTGCCGACGGCTTCACGAAGCTGGCGGCGCGACAGCTACTGGCCGACCGCCTCAGATCTGGGACGATCAGCTTGATGACGACAAGTTCAAGGCTGCCAAGAAGAAGACAGCCAGGGACAGAAAGATGGAGGAGAAAAAGAATACCATTCCGAAGCTCAAGGCGGTGGAGAAGGCTGTGGCAGCGGCAAGCTTCATTGGTATTGCAGCTGGAGTAAGCAACCTGGACACGTACCGGACGAAGGAGGATGACGGCCTGGTGAGTTTCGTGAAGCACGACACCCCTACGATCGTGATCAGCATTCCCAACATGACCATGCTGAAATGGATAGTGAACGCAATTGTATGCAATGACGGGAATGTGTTTTGGAATGTGCCATGACAAGGCGCAACCTACAAATGCGACTTCAGGGTGCCGTAACAAGGCACAAACGACGAAGGCTACTACGGAGTGCCGTGACAGGGCACAGACTACGGAGATCCCGAACGAGAGCAAGACGAAGAAGAATCTAAAGAAGCAGAAGCGGACCTACTGCGACACGGAAGTGATGGGCCAGGTCACCTACACTGAAGTCGACAAGAACAGTGAAGGTCGATCCGACCCGAGGTTTGACCAGACAAAGGTTGGACCGACCCGAGGTGTGACCAGACAAAGGTTTACAGCTGCTAACTTCAAGAGCGCAGATACTCTCGAGCTGATTTGTGCGCGGTGCTGGAATAATATGTTCAGACTTGAGGAAGGGAATAGTTCCTTCTTTCAATTCATAGGTGTTCTTTTCTTACCGTGTGAATTGTACCCCATACGATGTATGTCTACATATTTTCTGGAGACGTGTAGCACTACGTGTTGCATTCCCCTCCTGCCCTTCCCTTTCCAGCATGCAGTGTAGCACGGCACGTAGCATCAGGCAGCAGATAGAGCAAGCCATGCTAGCATGTACCGACGCTGATTCAGTTCGAGAGGCCTCTCGCAATTGGCAAAAGATACGCCTACCCTTTCTCGGCACGCAGGGCGATAGCGCAGAAGGAATTCGAGGACGATTGGGCAAAGCTTCGCAATCAGAATAAAGTGTGTTCGACGACTTCGTGTGCGATCGAATAGTTGACAAGCTCTCGCCTTAGCGCGGCGCACATTCGTCCTAACCGTTTACAACAATATCAAAGATTATGATGGATGACGCTCCAAAGATGTTGTTTTGGCACGGTTTAAGATTGTCATGGCGTCACGGTCACGTTGATTCGCGATAGTGACGTCCCGGAATTAATGTCCTGGCATGATGTGGGATTGTCAGGTCACAGCAGTCATGGCGATTCGCGACGCTGATGTCCCACTGAAGGTACTTTGGCACGGTTGGAGATTTTCAGACAGTTGACTTGCAACGGGGCTCTTCCCGCAACGAAGATAGGCCCTCAAAGGAGCCCGACAAGAGCGTGCATTGCAACATCGTTGGTGCGCCGTCGGATTACAGTGGTCCTCCCCCTCCTCCTCCTGCTCATCTGCACCACCATCGCCACTACAACCACCACCACAATCACCATCATCATCATCATCATCATCATCATCATCATCATCATCATCACCATCACCATCACCACCACCACCATCACCATCATCATCAGCAGCATCAGCATCATCAGCATCATCAGCATCAGCAGCATCAGCATCATCATCATCATCACCATCAGCATCAGCATCATCATCGTGATCCTCATCATCATCATCATCATCATCATCATCATCATCATCATCATCATCATCATCATCGACATCATCACCATCACCATCATCATCATCATCATCATCAGCATCAACATCATAATTATCACCACCACCATCATCAGCAACATCAGCATCATCATTATCATCATCATACTCCTCCTCATCACCATCACCATCATCATCATCAGCATCAGTACAATCGTCATCATCATCACTGCCATCAGCATCACAATCATCACCGCCAACATCATCATCAGCATCACCATCATCAGCATCACCAGTATCATCATCATCATCATCATCGTCATCATGATCAGCATCATCATCAGGATGATCACACTCATCATCCTCAGAATCAGCATCAGCATCAGCAACAACAACATCATCATCATCATCATCTGCATCAGCATCGTCATCAGCATGATCTTCATCACCATCAACATCATCATCGATACGATCGACAGCATCATCTGCATCATCATCAGAATCATCATCAGCATCACCATCAGCGTCAGCGTCAGCATCATCATCATAGTCAGCATCACCAGCATCAGCATCAACATCATGACGATGATCATCATCATCATTATCATCATAGGCAGCATCATCACTGCCATCATCATCAGCATCGGCATCATCATCATCAGCGGCATCAGCATCATCACCAGCGTCAGCATCAGCATCAGCATCAGCATTGTAACCATCATCATCATCATCAACAACATCAAGATCAGCATCAACATCATCACCATCGTCACCATCAGTAGCATCATCATCAGCATCATCATCGTCAGCATCATCATCATCAGCATCATCATCCTGATCACCATCATCAGCAACATCATCAGCATCAGCATCAGCATCAGCTTATCATCATCATCATCATCATCATCATCATCATCATCATCATCATCATCATCATCATCATCATCGCCATCAGCATCATATTCACCATCATCATCATCATCATCATCATCATCAACACCATCATCATCGTCAGCATCATCCTCATCATCAACATCAACATCAGCATCAGCATCAGCATCAGCATCATCATCATCATCATCATCATCATCATCATCATCATCATCATCATCATCATCACCACCACCACCATCCCCCTCATCCCAACCCCTCCCCTGCCCCCCGCCCCCTTCCCCTGCTCCAAGCATCTTCCCGTCCACTTCCGCCGCATTTTGCTTCCGTCGGGCTGGCTGATCCGAGGCCGTCCAAGACAGGCGGGAGCGCCGAAACCGTCCGACTCGCACAGCGGCGGCCGGTGAGCTGGAAGGGCGATGGGGGGGAGGAGGGAGGAAGGGAAGGGGTGAAGGAAGGGGGAAGAAGAGGGGGAGGGAGGGGGGCTGGGAAAGAGTTGGAAACCACTAGAAGGGAGAAGGGGAAAGCTAGGGACGAAAGGTGAGGGGAAACGGGTCACGGGGGAGAGGCCTAGATGGAGGCGGGAGAAGGGAAAAAAGGGGGCAGATCTGGGGGGAGGGGGTAGTCTGAGAAAGAGGAAGATAAGAAATGGAGAGATGGATGGCAAAGAATAAGGGACAAATAAGGGGGCAGAGAAAAGAGAGGACACCGAGGACGAGGACGAGGATGACTACGTGGGCAAAGGCGAGAACGAAGCCTGAGACGAGGCGTGAAGGGAGGGGGCACGGGGGCAATGGGGGGAATGCGGTGCGAGCGGGAGGAGCAGGACCTCCTTCAGGCCCGTCCACGTGTGCTCAAAATGCATAGTACTACCCGCATCTCTCCCCCGAATGGTCAGGGAGTGCCCCGTCCCCCTCCGCGTACTTGTTTGGTGCACGTCAGATTACAGTAGTTGATGAATTAAGATCGGCGCGTTGCTTTCATCGTTCCGAAGGACGTTTTCGCCCCAGCGCGGGCAACTATTCTAGATCCGAATGTTTCATCGTCGTTATCGCCCCGCTCCGCTCCACTGTCCCAGTTTCCCTTGGTCATCCTGCTCCCCCCGCTTCTCCCACTCCTGCTCCTGCTGCTGTTGTTCCTCATCGTCCTCTTTCCTGCTCGTCCTCCTCCTCGTCCTCCTCTTTCTCCTTTCCCTCCTCCTCTTCCTGTTCCTGTTCGTCCTCCTCCTCATCATCCTCGTCCTCCTCTTCCTCCTTTTCCTCCTCCTCCTGTTCCTGTTCCTCCTTCTCGTCCTTGTCCTCCTCCTCCCCCTCCTGTTCCTCATCCTCGTCCTCCTCCTCCACGGTTTGGTATTTGTGGAATTCCAGGCTCAATGTGGCACGCGCGGATAGCAACGATTTCAACGCAATGGGAATGGATGGATGGGATAAGCTAGATGTCGTAGGTGGCGCGAGCGCACCCCCATTGGTTCTTATCCCCTGTCCATTTTCTTCCAGCACTACCCTCCCTTCACCTCCCCTGCCCTCCCATCCCTTCTTCCGCACTCCCCGTCAACATTTCAACGCTCCGACACGGCCACCTCCCTGATGCCTTGCCCCCCTCCACCCCCCCATCCCCGCTTTCAGTATCGCCGTTTCTCTCCGTTTCTTGTTTGCACCCTCCCCGCTCTCGCTCCCGCCTCATGTATCAACACATGCATTGGCACGTTTGGTGTTGGTACATTCCCGCCCCCTTCTATTCTTACTTCACGATTCACACATTCAACGATGTACGCACGCATACAGTGTTTACCCGACTCTTGCCCTTTTGGGTCATCAAATATTTCGCTTTGCGCCAGGCTCTCCATGAATATCTCTTGTTTGTTCATGATGTTCAATCCTCGCTCACTTCGCCTGGGCCATCCTGCTATGGATCTCCACCATGTGTGCCCAATTCTCGGCTGTCTCCTGCCACTTCTTCACGCGTATTTCTGCCCATGTCTAAATTTAAACGTATTTTTTCACGCTGCTCTCCTGGTTGATCCCTTTTTTCCGCTCTTTGCTCCTCATTCCTCCTCCGCGTGTCCAGGCGCGCGCTCTTGACTTCTAGTCGAAAATACTTCCTTCATCCCTATTCCCGCCCCTCTCGCGACTGCGGCTTCGCCTGCCCCCTCATCTCTCTACCCCCCCCCCCCCCCCCCCCCCCCATCCCGACATTCGTCTCTACCCGACGTTGCCAGGACACCACTTCACACTGCATCTGACACCCCATCGGACTGGAACCCGATTTGGGCCAGAGGGTAGCGTTGATATGAAATGCGCCAAAACATGTCTGCAATGAGAACGTAATGGGCTAATATACTAACGTAAGTATAGCCCGTCTCCACTTCCGAAGGCCAATCAAGAGCGACCACCAAGGAAACGGAAAAAGCGGGGTCGGGCGGAAGGGCGCCGGCGCGGCCGCAACGGCGCCCCAATTGTCCAAGAAGGTCTCGCGAAAGAAGGAGCCAGGCGCACGAGGACACAGGTCAGCCTCGAGGCGGCGGCGCGGGGGGGCGAGGCGGCAACGGCGCGCGCGGAACCCCTCGGGGCGAAGGGTGTCGAAGGGCATAACAGGTCAGAGGAACAAAACAAGGGCGGCCTGTTGGTGGGTGCACTTTGAGCCCCCAGCGACGACGGTCGAGTCACCGCGCGGCCCCCTCACGTTACATCTGCGCAAATTGTCGCAAGAACGCGCGGCCCGTCTCCGTTTCCGAGGGGCAGTCAAGAGCGACCACCCAGCAAACGGAAGGAGCTGAGCCGGGCGGAAGCGCACCAGCCTGCCGAAAGGGCGCCCCAGTTTTCCAAAGGTCTCGCGCGGAAGGAGCCAGGCGCGACAGGGCAACGGTCCGCCTCGAGGCGACGGCGCAGGCGGGCGAGGCGGCAGCGGCGCACGCAGAATCCAAAACACCCAAACGGGAAAGGACTGCCGAAAGGCCGAAGAGCATGCAAAACTTACGACGCATGACGCAGGCTTAACGACAACAGATATCGCGCATATACGTACGAGGTCGATTTGACATCGAGCGTTCACTGAGACGAGCCACATCGCTGCAAAAACGAAGCGGATCGCCGGCAGCCAGAGCGGTTAAACGAACCCCGTCGCATCGGCCAGTAAAAATAGCGCGCGGCTGTTGCGTCCTGGAGCAGTGGCCGCGGCGACCATTGCAGCGCTTATTCAGGGACTGAAGGTCGCCGGCGTCGCAGGACGCAACAGCGGTTCGCTTGCGCCACGGGGCGCCAAACTGGCAGCGGTCAAATGCGACGACCTGAGCTGACGGAGCCTTGGGCAAGCGCCTCATCGGCCTGGCGCGCCGCAGCAAAGACCCTGCAGGGCTTTCGCTAAAACTGGGATACGAAGCTCAATGCACTGTTCGATGATGTCACGGCTCACGTTGAAAGATCTATTGCCGATGCGAAGCTTTGCTGTCTCGCGCGGGAACAACCCTTCGCGGCCCATCGGGCGGGGCCGCGTTCTAGGGGGGCTCCTCGGGGCCTGGGCCCAGGTCGCGCACGGCCCCCCCAGCCAGACAGCGCCTGCGACGCGGGCGACCAGCCACCCCTTGCGGGCATGTAGAAAAGCATTTCGCCATTGATCCTCGGTTGCGCCATAGCGGAGATCGAGATTTAAGCCCGCCAGCGACCGCCGCTTCACGGCCTCGGTCAGGCGGCCTCAGCCGGCGAAGAGCTCCAGCACCACCCGCCGCAGCCGCCGCCCTCGGAGGGCCGCCCTGGGCCGCCGCCGCAGGCGCCGCCCAAGCAGCCAAGCCCATCGCAGTCATCGCCCGCAGCTGCGGGCGCGGCGGCCAGCCCACAGCGGGGCCGGTCATCGGCGCGCGGCCGGCCGCCTCAAAACCCTCAGAACCACCGCGGGCGGCGCGGGGCCCAGCGCGCGGAGCGCCGGGACTGGCCTTCGTGCCAGGGAGCACGCTCTGTCGCAGCCGCGCTCGACGAGCGACGCCAGGTTCGCGTCGACGAGGACGCCGAAGGCGACGCCCGCGGTCAGGTGCAGCTGCAGGCCCCAGCTCGAGTAGCCGAGGACCGCCGCTGGCGTCGGAGGCATCAGGCCCCCGCGCGTCGAGCACATGGCCTCGGCCGTCCTCGCGTAGGCAGCGAAAGCAACCATGACCCAGCATGCCGCGCCGAGCTGTTCGCGGCTCAGGAGCCACCCCGCGACCGCATGCACCGCTGACCGCCGCGGAGGCAGCCTCGTCTTGCCAGGAGATCGAGTCGCCCAAGCAGACGACGTCCTCGCGCCCCGAGGAAAAGTGCGCCACAATCATCTAGAACATCGAGGGGTCACGCGCGCGGTGGCCACCAGCGTCCGCGACCCCATGCTGCACGCGGTCCCCCTCTGGCTGTGGCCCGAAAAGAACAGGGGCAACACGGCGTCGAGCTTCTTGGAAATGCCCCCGTCCTGGTGGTGCTGAGAGCACCACGCGACGAAGGATCGCGGCAGCCGGCGGTCACTCCGCTCGGCGTTGGAACGACGGGCCAGAATCTCCAGCAGCGTGAGCCCAGTCATGGTTGGCCTCTCTGCGATCGCCGCTGGCGCCCGCATAAGCCTCTAGGCCGCCGCCGACATGGCGCTCGGCACGTGCGAGCCCGGCACCGCCGCGGCGCCGTTGGAGCCCAGCATGCCTGCCACCGCCGCGGAGGCCAGCAGGCCTCGGCAGCGGCCAGCGCAGCCCCCGCGTCGACCCCGCCTGACGGCGTCGGAGGGATTCTTCTCGGATGCCACCCACCGAGCGAGGAACCTCGAGCCCGACGCAACCGAGAGAGCACATGCGCGACCAAGACAACGCCGCAGGTGCCGACTCTGGGCGCCCCCTTGACCGCGCCGAGAGCAAGCGGTGGATAATCTACCGACGCCAGGGGCCGTCGCCCTGCACTTCCTGAGCCCCGTAGAAGATGGCGATAGGCCAGGCAGAGGGCCCGCCCTTCCAAGAACAGGACAAGCCCCGCCCGAGACCTTGACGGCCGCCGCGGGCCCCCGCCGAAGGCCGTCGGCGATCGCGGAGGGCACCTCGTCGAGACTAACGTTGAAGCCATTCGGGGCCACGAGGGCTCCGTCGAGAACCTGCGCGAGCCCGTCCGCGCCCGAAGCCCCCGGGATGTCCGCGAGGGGCAACGTGCCCGATGGGGTGCTTGCTGACGAGAGCTGGAGGCCCACCTGGATGGGGACCTATCTGGCCCTTGTGGGGAGGCGAGGGCGTCGCAAACTCAAGGGCCGCGCGCGGGCTGCCTGTCCACCAGCGACCTTGATCTGCGAGCGCTCAGAGATACGCCCGCAGTCCACCATCTCGCCGGGGCGCAACCGCCCCGGCGCCACGCCGAGCGCGATGGGCGCTGCATCGCTGCACGTGCCGCGCCGCGCCACCCCCCGGCGAGGTCGGACTGCGGCGCCAGCAGCAGGCTGCGGACCACCTCGAGCTCACGGGCGGCAGAGCCCCACAAGCGCCCCGCGCGGCGGCCGAACGTCTCGGCAAAGGCGCAACAGACGCGCAGCGTCGTCAGCGCCTCTCCACGGATTAAGGCGGCCCAGGCAACGTGGCCCAACACTGCCCGCAGCGCGAGGCCAGCGATCCACTTCCTCCGCGGCAGGGCTTCGATGGCCGCGCGCGGCCCCCAGACATTCCGCGCCTCGACGGCGAGCGCGACCCAGTCGCGCAGCTGCAGCCCGAGAAACCCGACGTTGACAGCCGCCTCGCAGACCTCGTGGACCACCAGGCCAGCGCCCCTGAGACTCGCCACCAGAGACTAGAGCAGGTCATTGGCGGCCATTGGCGCCACGCCCACGGCGATGACGTCGTCGACGTAGGCGCCGGCGGCGACGGGCCGCGTCGGGCCCGAGCGAATGCCGACCTGCCCGCTCACGTCGACGCTAGACTGGTCGGAGCCGCTGCGCAGCAAGCAAGTCGACGAGACCTCCCAGCACAAGTGGGGGGCCCACGAGAAGCCCATCGGCAACGCGACAACTTTCGCAGTCACCATTTACCCTGGCTCGAACGCTAAGTCCACCACGCCAGCTGCCCTCAGGCAGGTCGAGTCGACGGCCGAGAAGGACGAGGTAGTCCTCCACTCCGCCGGGCAGCCGCATGCGGTAGAAGGCGCACTCCAAACCGGCGGTCGCGATGTAGGCGCCCAACTCGGGCACCTCCAGCGAGCCCCTGGCCGACGCGATCGGGGGCATCCATTTTTGGGAGAGGCTGGAAGTAACCGTTCGCGATGTGCGCGCCAATAAGAACGCGCCAGCCCACGTTCTTCCCGGGGGCGAAGAACAGCCCCAAGATCCCTCGACGCCCACCGCCTCCGAGGAGATGACCACCCCGCGAGCGCAGGGATTGCCCGAGAACTCGGCATAGCTGCGCACATTTCCGAAGAGCTCCCGATCGCGCAGACGTCGCGAGCTCCGCGGCCCCCTGCAACGGTCGAAGCACATGGTCTCGCCAGTTCGCTGCCATGGTTTCGCTGAGCCGAGTGCGACGATGAACGCGAAGGGCCCGCCGCCGCTGCGGGCGGCGACGTCGCGACGCAGCGGGCGCGCACGCTCCGCCCCCCAGCTGCGGCAGCGAAAAAATGCCACGCCGGCGCCCTCCAGGCCCCTGGCAGCTGCCCGCCGTCAAGCCGACATCCTGCTTCCGAGAGACGGCCCGCCGGTCTCCCAGGCCGCCCGCAAGCGACGTGCTCATGACTCCGTGGCGGACGCGTCGCGCCCGCCGCCCTTCTTCTGCTCCCATCGGTCACCTCGGCCTCATCCGTCTGCCTGTCCACCACCGCCGCTGGCAAGAGCCACGTCTTCTCGCGCCTTCTGCCTCAGCCTTTGGGACGGCCGCGCCCTTCTGAACCTGCTGCGGCGCGAGGTCTCGCAGAGATGGCAACGCGCCGTCGTGATCCCGACCATGCGCGAGGCCAGACACCAAGTGTCCCTTCACCACGAAATCGGAGGCGCTCTCGATCCGGTGATGGCGTCGCTCCTCCTCGGTCTGAATCGCCTTGGCCACGAGCCCTGTCGTCGCCAGGCCCGCGCTATGCAGATGGTCGTAGATGACCCCGACCTTGCGCAAGCAACACACGAACTGCGGTTGTCACCCCCAGGCTCGTCATCGCCGAGGCTCTCGCCTGCCCGCCACTTCAGATGCAATTGGGTGCCCGAAACTATGCGGACGAACGCTGCGACCCACATAAGCGCGCACGGCCCAGCACTCGGCCAGTCCCCGAAAGGGGGCTCCACCCGCTGCCACACTCCGATCTCTTGGCGCCGCTCGCCAAGAATGACGGGCACCATCGCCATGAACCACAAGTCGCCGCCTGGCAAAGCCACAGCAGCGGCGGCCGCAGCGGCCGGCGTCCCAGCAGCGGCGAGGAGGGCGACCGCACCCAAGGGCGCTGCGGGCGCCGCCGCGGCTTGCGCGGGCGCCGCTGTCAGGGCCCCGCCGCCAGCGGTTCCTGCGGAAGCGTGCGCCGCCGCCGCCGCCGCCAAGGCCCCTTGGGCGACCGCTAGCCTGGCGGGCGGCCCCCCGGCTGCAGCGACACCTCCGACGCCTCCGCCGCCAAGGACAGCCGCCACTCCAGCCACGACGCCACCACCGCCACCTGCAGGGGTCTCCGCCGCGCCCACTGGGAACCGCGCCCACAGGGAGCGCATGGGTACCCGCGGCCTCCCGCCGGTCGGTGGCGCCACGGGGGGGCCTAGCGGCCGGCCCAGAGCGATCTCGACATCCTCCTGGGCCCGATCGATCGTCGCCGCCCGCGGCACGCTACTGAACAGGCTCTCGCCGACCCAGCCGCTGCCCCGCCAGCCGCCCCGCCACCGCGCATCAGGCAGGCCACGAGGTACCCCCTGCCGAGGAGCACATCCGAGCAGGCGACACCATCTGGCGAGAGGAGCCCCGCGGGCCATGGCGGGGCCGTGCCGTTCGTACCACACGTGGCGGCCACAGACCCCGTAGCGGATCATGACGACGCAGCCCACCGCGGTGACCAGGACCATCAGCGGGTGTGCGGCCATGGCTACGCCGCGGCCGAGCTGGCGTGCCCAGCCTCCGCCGTCGCGGCCTGTTCTCGCACCACACCCTCGAGGCTCAGCGCGTCGTCGCTGCCCCGAAGATGGGCCACCGCCGGGCGGCGGGCCAGCAGCGCGTGCCGCACACAGCCCGCGACGACCCACGCGATGAACACCAGGGCCAGGACGGAGTAGCTGAGCCCACCTCCAGCCAGCCAGCCCCGTCGCCGACTGGCGGGCCGCCGCCGGCGCCGCAGCTCAGCGCAGGCTTGCGGGCGCAGGCCGAGCAGTCGGTCCGGTCCGCCCTCGCGATCGCGGCGGGGCCCGCCGAAACGAGCGACGCTCCAGGAGGCAATGGAGGACAGGCTGCATCGGCTTTGCACTTTGAGCCCCCAGCGGCGACGGTCGAGTCACCGTGCGGCCCCCCTCACGTTACAACTGCGCAAACTGCTGTAAATACGTACATATGCACTGTCTCCAAGATGGTTCAAGATAGCCCCAAATAGAACAATATTGTGTCCAAGATGCCTGAAAGGAGCCCCCAAACCGTCCCAAGACGGCTCCACGTGGCCACGAAGCCTCCCAAGGACACCCCCGAGAAGCCCGAATCCTTCCAAAACCTAGAGAAGATCAATGATGTGTGCATTCTCGTCTTTTCGCTTCCGATAGGTTTTGGAAGCCTCAAGATGGTTCCAAGAGGGCCCGAGAGCGCCCCAGGCGGCGAATCTCACGATTTACCCAGCAGAACTGCTTGCAGAGTTTGCCTGCGGCACTTCAATGGTTCCTCGAAACCTTGATTTGTAACATAAAAAAAAACCGATCCATTGCCAATGTGTTACAGACAACACGTATAACGAGGACGAGCGGTAAGGATGCAAGTGCTTTGGAAGGCCATGCCGACACTCTGCGAGCGTGGCGCGGCCAGAGAAAGCTGCCAAGGATGGGCCGAAGGGGAAAGATGCGAGGGTAACATTGGAAAGTCGCTCATCCTCACTATGCGGGTTGACTGTAGTTTGGCAACGTGCTCACAGCATCAATCCTGTCCCCTGAACGCTAGTTGTGTTAAGCGGATTCGCAATCCTTCACCTCGGGGTTATCTGCATCAACCCCTGTTGCAATGAGCCTTGCTGACCTACTGAGACGACCGACCTCAGAACAACGTCGTACCTACTTCAACTGTTTTCCGCTTCAAGCACGCCCTTCATTCTAGGGGGCGCCTCTGCCTTAGAACAAATCGCGCGAAGATCCGCCGACAAACGTCACGCGCTTGGAATTTGAAATTTGACGACGCTGGCAGATGGAAGAGACACCGCCACCCAATGACACCCCCAACCTACGCAAACTGACATTACCACCCAAACTGACTGGTGCGCATGCACTTCAGTGCGAGTCGGCGACACGCGCGGGCGCGGCACCATGGCGACGTCGACAACGGCAGACACAGCGACGCCGATGCTGACCACGCCGATGACGACGATGGCGCCCACGCGTCGGCAATGCAAGTTGCAAAAGGATGATTTCGACACGCGCGCGCCGCCGACGAACACCGCGAGCGGCCCGCATGGCGCTCGCCGCCACGGCGCTCGAATGATTTCGACACGCGCTGCGAAACCAATGTGTTTTATTCACGCGTTCGGGGCACTCGTTAAAAACAAATGAGCGTTGTCTTGTTCGGCGTTTCGACATGGGGCGGACGGAGGGGAGGGGGGGGTCTGATTCCGGAACTCTGCTTAATGCGACTGCTTGCAACTGTGCGTCCCATGGGGGAATCCCCACTTGTTCGAAACAGGCGCCAAAAACAGCCAAGATCTACTCCATGGGGGTGGGGGGGAAAGGGGGGGGGGTGCGAGGTCCCGCGCCGATCGGCGAAACAATGACTGAGAAACGATCACCAAAAACCTACGGAAAGCATTGTCTTTGAACGACTCCGACACGCGCGCGCGACGACGCGCGCGCGTGGACTTAATCCTATCTGTTGCCAGGGCTCTTGTACGTGGATGATTCGCGATAAACGAGCGCGCGCATGATACTATGTGACCAGGGTTTAGAAAAGACAATCTATGAGGTGCAGATGAAGAATGCTCACACATGGTCGGTCACCTCCACTGCTCGCGCAGTCGCCCCACCCACCCGCCCGCAACATGGTTCGCAAAACCAAAATGTGGCGGCGATTGCGATGACTGCTTGGCGCCCGCAGGCACATCGCTGCGGCCGTGCTAGCGCAAAAGGCTCGCGCGCGCAGCGGCCAGCTAGTCTGGCGCGACCGACGGCGGCCAGCTAGTCTGGCGCTGACCGCTGGGGATTTCCCATCGCGTCTCGCAGGCTGCGTTAATGCGCCGGCACTTCAGCCCGACCCGGTGACTCGGGCGGGCGCGGCATCATGGCGACGACGACAGAAGCGCGCGAGAGGCCCGCTTGGCAGCACTTGATGCAATGCTGAGAAGCCTAAAACTGTCGTAGGAATTCGCATGAGCGAGCGTATTTTTTTTCAACGTGCATGTTGCAAACCCCATGTGTATTCATGTGGTCGGGAACATCGTCTTGAAATCCTTACGGAACCTGAGGGCCGTAGAGAAAATCTGCACGCGCGCGACGCCGCGCGCGAGTGCATTGTTTCTCATTATCTGCAAGTGATTATTGGGGACCGATGATTTCTGATAAACGAATGTGCGCACATAACTGTATTTGATGATGATAAGGGGGTGGGTCGATGCCGGCCTGGCTGGGATGGTATGAGTTCATATTTATGAACGATGGGACAGACTCACATTCAAATTGCACTATCCCAGGGGAGTAATTCGACCCTGCGTTTTTCCCAACCATCCTGCGGTGTTGGGTCCTCCTTTTGAAGACAGATCCCGGCGTCCACTCTCTATTCTCCTCTCCTACCGCTTCTCCCTCCGTCCATTCTTGCCTCACCTCTGCCCTCCGCGTGTCAACCAGCTTGGCACTCACGTCACCCCCCTCCTTTTGGCACACCCCTCAAACGTTTCGTGGCCCCAGAGGGAGCTCCACTGAGAGCCCAAATGTCAGCGTTCGCATGCGCCCACCGCACCCATTGTGGCACACCCGTCTCACGCTTCGTGGCCCCATAGGGAGCTCCACCGAAGGCCAAAATGCCAGCGCTTGCGCACGCGCGAGAGAACATGCACGCCACCATGCGTGCAACACGCTGCGCGAGTGGCACGCTGTGCTAAATTCCAGAAGGAGGAGGAGGAGGTGCGGGGAGGGGAAGCAGCAGTGGCGGCGGCTGCAGCACGACTCCAACGAGGGAGCGCATGATCGATGACCAGCACGACTCCGACGGGGAGCTCGTCCAGAGTTCGTCCAGATGTCGACCGCATCCGGACGAGCTCCCGAAAACCGAAAACAAGTTTGGGATCCTCTGAGGTTCCCATGAAAAACCACACACACATCTAACTGGTGGTGATGCTCAGTTGCCGGCTCCCGGCGATCAAGCAGCCTCTACTCGGAGGCCAGCCCGGAGGGGGAAGTGGGAGGGGGCGGGCCTTCTCAGAAGGCCTGGAAGTCCCCATGCCTTCTGCGAAGTGTTCTAAACAGTCCCCGAAGACACTGAGAACTTCTCGAAGCCCCGCCGCCTTCTGAGAAGGCCTCCTCCTTCTCACTTCCCCCACTCGCTCGCCGCCGACATGAGGCAAGAAGAGACTGCGAGGAGGGAAGGGAGAGGGTGGGCGAGGGAGCAGGGAGGGAGAAGGGAGGTCTTTACATGTAGACCAAGGCTCCAGCTGTTAAACTCTCATAGCTAGGAACGGCACAGAAAGCAGAGCAGATGTGCAAAAGTGGGCGCAAACGGCGAGCAGTCAGCCTGCCCCATCGCATACGAGGCCACCTGACATCAGCACCCCAAACTATGGAAGTTGGAAGTCCCATAGTACGGAGTGCAACACACACACACACATACACACACACTCACACACACCCATTGGCTGAGCAACCGCATATACAGCCCCAGTAACCCCAGGCGTGTCAGGCACTACGATGGGGTCACTAACCAAGTCGTGGGCGCAAGACACGAAAGAGAGTCACCTACATGCTGGAGAGCGCAACTGCCGATCGAAGGAAACATAATATCTGACCGGCTGCATTTAGAGCCGCCTCAGGAACAAGCCGTGTCGGCAGCACGTAAACCAAGAACCGCTCCGCAAGCAAGGCAGCAATGGGAAGCACCTGTGCGACAGGAGAATATGATCTCGGTAGGGGCGGCAACTGCGGGAGGAAGCAAAGGGGAACAACGAGGAGGAAAAGTCAAACGCGCACCGCTTCCGCTGAGGCAGCACAGGGCGACAAGAGCTGAAACCAGTGGGAGAAACACACGTAGCGCCACACTGAGACTACAAATTGTTGTGCTGGCCCACACATCAGTTGCCAAAGCAACGAGCCGAATGAGGGCGGCATTTTGAAGGCTGGAGCGAAGCCACCGAGGGTGCCCAGACGCGCACAGGTCCATCCGCGATTGAGCCACACGTGCGCTCAACCCAAAGAACTGCAATGCGTGTTGGGAATTTCGTGTCGCTGCCCATGTTGGTTGGGAATTGCACGAAAACTGCGGCTGATACAGTCAACCCGCATAACGAGAACGCACGATAAGGGTGCGTGGGTCTTGAAAGGCCATGCCGACACTTTGCGAGCGGGGCGCGGCCAATGAAAGCGGCCACGGATGGGCCCAAGGGAAAGGGTGTAAGGGTAAACTCGGAAAGTCTTTCACCCTTACTATCAAGATTGACTGTGCGTGCGAACTAAGGTCAAAAGGATCTGGGCAGGGCAGGCGTGCGCCAAAGTCTACACTGGTAGGGGCCAAACTGATCAGAGCGGCACGAGGGTGTCCACCTCGGCGGACCATACAATCAACCCGCACAGTCAGGATGCGCGGTAAGGATGCAA
Organism: Prorocentrum cordatum; assembly: GCA_963575745.1. Classification (NCBI taxonomy): domain Eukaryota; class Dinophyceae; order Prorocentrales; family Prorocentraceae; genus Prorocentrum; species Prorocentrum cordatum. The sequence goes on along the minus strand of CAUYUJ010013891.1, from coordinate 407,461 downwards.
GGGCCTTGGACGCCCATGTCGAGGCTGGCCATCGAAAGTCATTGAGGATGGACCGAAGATGTCCGAAGGGGCAAGGATGCAAGGGTACCCTTGGAAAGTCGGTCATCCTTACCATCAAGGTTTAGCGCAGACGAAACATGGAATGAGCTGCTCCCGTAGGCCAAGCCCCGCGGCCAGGGCAATCTCTCATCGGGCGAAGCGCGGCCATGGAATGAGCGCGGTCCGGTGAGAGCGCTGGGGTGAGGCGCAGGTGGTTTAGGGTATGGTGTGTACCACGTAGGTGGCTGCATTTGCCATGGTTGCGAGGAACAACGATGTGGTTGGAAACAAAAGGGCCGTGCGCAGAGTGAGAATACGGGTGTTCTGGTGAACGCCCAGAGGAGTCCAATGGCAAGCCAGCAGGCCAGAGCTCGCACTGATCAAACTCATGCACTCGTGAAGCTGTCGGGGCCGCTGATGTCATGAGCAGCCTCCAGTCCCAGCTGGGAGGGACTCCAGGTTTCCACACGGCACCGGCGAAGTGGTTTGCCCATCTTGAGATGCCTGCAACGATAGGGGACTGCTGGCAGAATGACGATGCAGGCAAGGAGCAGCTTAACACCTCGAGTTGTTCGACCTGACTGTCGGTGACGCCCAGCCTGCCCCAGAAACCCTCCGCAACCCCCTCGGGGCGCAAGGCTCTGAAGTTTCTGCTAAAGTGGCGCCTTGTGATATAGTTGTCGTGTCTCTTGGTGCGTCTCTGTTAGGCCCCACGAGAAACCCAAGACGGCCCAAGAGGCCAACAAGGCTGCCCAAGAGGCCCCAAGAGTGGCTGAACGTGGAGAGCACGAACTAACATTCCGAGACCTCCGCACAAAGATGACCTCCCAGACCGCCAACAGGCCCCCAAGAGGCCCTAAAGAAGCCTCAGAAGCTCCTAAGAGGCCCAAAAGGCTGGGATGGGCCGACGGCCACTAGATTCCCACAGGCCATTTGCAGTACCCTGTATCTCGTTGGCTAGTCGGGCCTACTTGGCCTCCAAGACGCCTCCAGGTTTGCCCGAGGTGTTCAAGACTTCTCAGTGAGGCCTCTAATACGCGTCCGAGACGGCCACGATGCTCCAAGACGCTGCAACAACAACGCATGTTGATCCAGGAGACCCCCAAGACCTCCGAGAAGTGCTCAAAGGGCCCCGAGAAAAAAAACAAGGCAAAAGTACTTATCCTGGTTGAGTCAGTTTCGGACCCTCGCGTTTCCACACTAGCGAGCGCCCAAGATGGCCCAAGATGCCCCCAACACCAGCCCAAGACAGCCTACAAGGTCCGCAGGAGGACCCCACGAGGGCCGCAAGACGACCTGAGAAGGCCCCAAGACGGCTCAAGAGAGGCCAAAGACAGCTTTCAAGGGCCCCGGAGAGGGCCGCAAGACGGCACAGAAAGGCCCCCAAGACGACCTCCGAAGGCGCCAGACGACCCAACAATGCCCCCAGGCGGCCTATAAGGGCCCCCCAGATGGCCCAAGGGTGTCCCAGAAAGCCCCTAAGAAGACCCCAGAGGGTCCCGACGAGAGCAACCACAGAGGGCCTCTTTTTCAGGAGGTAGCACGTCTCTAAACTCGTGGAACATGTACCATCGGCCACCCGAGCATTACGTTGAGGGCATCCCTGCGGATCCCAGCTCCTGTGCGCCCCATGGCCCTGCAGCAATAAGTGACGGTTAAACTGCTAACGCATGTCGCACAAGCGCCTGCACCTTTCGTCAATATTCCTGACAGCTCTGGCCACAGGAGGCGTGTCCAAATGGCAGGGGGCGGCAATGACTCGCCGCACACGTCTTCGATAATATTGTGAGGGGAGAGGTGGAGGGGCATTGTATTGCCACCTGGTCAGCGAGAACATTTCGTATGGCGGACCTCCACGGACTCCGCCCGCAAGACACGTTGTCGCCATTCCGCAGTTGTGGCAGTGCGAGTGAGGTATCCCAATAGGCAAACTATGCCAGTGACCATCGAGAGCACGCGCATAGTAAAACCAGCCAAATGAAGTTATTGATCTAGTTGCTATTGTGTGTGCACTTCTCGGCGCCTGACAGAAGAGAGGCTAAGAATGAGTACGTGGCCCTACCGTGTGCGAACTGAGGATTGGGTGGAGGGTAAACCTTGAAGTTCTTGTGACTGAACATGCGAGTCGTGTAGTAAGACATTACGTCCGCCTGGTGTGGCTGAGGCACCAGTGGACTCTGGACTGGGAACGGCACCGCAGCAGCATCCTGCGTTGAAGCACAGTCAGCAAGGAAGTACAGGGGAGGATGGAGGATTAGACTATGGACTCTGCTCTTGGGGGTCCTAAGCGTCAATTTGGCACTAGCATGGTGAGACCCCTGAAGGAACGCTCGAACCGAGCGCCTGTGGCCGCTGAGACGGCTGATGCCACAGGCCTACCGCGAACTCATGCCAGCATCTGCTACGCTTTTCCAGCACGGGGAGGGACCCGTGCTCACAAAAATGGGAGGAAGGAGGGAGGGGAAAGAGGGGAAGGTTGCAGCAGCAACAGCAGCAACAGCAGCAGCAGCAGCCGCGGCGCAGGCAGGGAGGGGAACCACCGCACGGGATGGTCGACAGAGCAGCGGAGAGCGGAGCGGAACGAGAGCTCTCTCTCCATGAAAAAATTGTACATCCGGAGCCAAGGAAGAACACACAAGCACAAACTTTCGGACTCCCGTGGAATATTCCTCCGCCAGCACTGCACTTTTCGCACGCCGCGCCAAATTCGGCAGGAAGGGCTCAGGGCGCCAGCGGAGAATGAGACGAGGCCAGGACCGGGACAAAATCGGACCAGCATAAATCGGGATCTCTGACATCTGGCGGTTCTGGAGGATGCATCGGGCGCCGCGAGCGTTCTGGGACGCTCTGGAACGGTTTGTTTGTTCTCCTCCACATGTGTTACCATTTCTTTTTCTTGCCAATGCCAGGCTGGCTCATCCTTTGCTTTGAAAATCTTGGATGCGAAGCGGCGGCGTTGCGCGAGACGAGGACGCTCCAGAACGAGTTCTCCTGGTCCTGGACCCGCCAGAACAAATCGCCCACGGGCGCCCGAAAATTTGTGTGGCTGTGAGGCCTTCTAGCTCTCTGTCCACCTCCAGGCCGAGCCGGTGGAGGCGCGGCACCCTCGGGCCTGAGCGGCTGGCTGAAACAGGGAGCCGGCACACTCGAACGGCCAGAACTTGAAACTCGAGGGGCCGCGGGTTGGGGAGGGGAAAGCGGCGGTGACGCTGGCTCGCAGGCTGGGGCGCCCGAAATGGGACCAGCGTCAATGCAGGAGGGGGCCAGCTGAGCACCCACACCCATCCTGGCGAGCTGAAGCTTGAAAAGGGGTGGGGGGCCAGCGTGCCTGCACCTGCACCTCCCACCGATCCTGGCCCCCCGACTTGGGGCCCCCGTCAATGCAGGAGGGGGCCAGCGGGGCCTGGACCCATCCTGGGCCCGGGCAGCAGGGTGTGTACACCAATCCCTGGCCCAGGATGGGCCTGGCAAAAGGACCGGTGTAGGTGCACAGTTGGCGTCTCCCGATCTATAGAGACGATACTGACACTGCCCGACAAACAAACAACGAGCTCTGTTCGACAGACGACGCTTGCCACAAATCCGCCACCATGCCTCTGGCACGAAGTGGAGTGCCCCAAGGCTCATGCAGTCCTGGGAGGTAGAGGGTTGCAAGGCTCTCAAAAACCTGGACACCCGGTTTCCCAGGCCGCCCTGGGCAGTCCCGGGCGCTGCTGGGGTGTGTCGCGTGGGCCTCCGGGGCTGTGACACTGTCAAAAATGGCCCGAAAACCAGGAGTGCCCCGAGACGGCCCCAGAAGGCTTCCGGACTGGCTACGATGCCCTCCAGATGGTCTCAGACGCCCCCAAGATGCCCCAAGAGGCCTCCGAGAGCACTTCCCAGAGGGCCCCGAGAAGCCAGAATCATTGATTCTGCTTGGGTATTCCAGTGTTTGGGAGGCCCTCGACGTTTGGAGCTCCCTACGCTACAAGACGGTCCAAGAGGCCCCCAAGACCGCCCCAAGACGGCCCAAGAGGCCCCCAAGAGGGCTCACAGACAGCCCAAGAGGACTCCGAGACGGCCCCAGAGTCGCCCAGGACGGCCCAAAAGGGCCCAAAAACAGCCCAAAGAAGGGCCCAAGAGGGGGAGCACAAACGGAAAATCCTACTCTTCTGCCCCGAGATGCCCCCTAAATGCCCCTTGGAGCCGAGAGGCCCCCTAAGAGAGCCCAAGAGACCACCAAGAGGCCCTCAAGACGCCTCAAGAGACCCCAAAACGGCTCCCAAGAGGCCTCCAAACGGCCCCCCTAAGAGGACCCCTGCGACATCCCAACGAACATCCTGCAAGCCCAGGACCCACAACCAAGGAACGGTGGCAGATTGGGCCGAAGGCCATTATAGGACGACAACGTTCGCGGCGAAACCAACAGCGAAATCTGATCAAAAGTAATGCGACGTGATGTCAGCCATCGTCCCACCTTCATTTGGTCCCTCTTTCGGCCCTCTCGAGCAGGGCGCAACCCTCGGAGCGCTAGATGATGCCGGCACCAATGCCGGCAATGTCGCAGGCAGCCTTCACGATCCTCTGCTGCACCTGCCGCTGTGCTTCCACTCCCCTTTTCATCCTCATCTGTCGATCCCTGCAAGCCCCCACCGCCCATGTCTGCCCATACCATCTGAAGGGCAAAACCCACCCGCATCTGAGAAGAAGTATCGGGAGGGCGAAGGAAAGGAAAAGGAGGAAGTCTTCCAGACAGTGCTCGAATACTTCGGGCGGCTTGTGGACTGCTCCTCAAAGGCGTTTGAACTGCCGCAAAGCATTCTGGATGTTTCCTGATGGCTCCTAAACAGCTTACTTGGATGACAAATAATGTTCGTCAAGGCTTCCAAAATACCCGCCCATCCCATACATCGCTATGTGTTCCTCCGTCTTCTCCTCCTCCTTCTCCTCCTCCTCCTCCTCCTCTTCATTCTCCTCCGCCTCATCCTCCTCATCATCACACTCATCATACTCATCATAATCATCGTCGTCATCGCCATCGACATCGCCATCCTCACCATCAGCAGCCGCATCACATGCATCGTCTCCCGCACCACCAACGACATCCTCATCATCCACAACATCATCATCAGCAACAGCAGCTCATCGTCGTCATCATCGGCATAAGCATCGTCATCAGCAGCACAAACAAACATCGTCATTCTCATTCATCACCCTCATCAGTACTACAGTCATTTTGAATCCCCAGCAGCAGCGCATCATTACCACCACCACCACCATCAGTAGAATGCCCATCACCACTGTCATCCACAGCATCATTATTATTGGTATCATCGTTACCATGCAGCATCAACATCAGCATCATCATCACCATCAGCATCATCATCACCGCCGCCACCCCCAGCATCACCACCATCATCATCCGCATCATCGTCATCATCAACATCATCAGTATCATCATCACCAACATCAGCATCGTCATCAGCATCATCATCACCACCATCATCATCAGCGTCAGCATCATCATCAGCATCATCGTCATCAGCATCATCAGCACAATCACCTCATCGTCATCAGAAAAATCGGCAGTCTCATCATCAGCATCGTCATCATCAGCATCGTCTTCGTCATCATCGTCCTCATCATCATAATCAGCATCATCCTAATCAGCATCGTCATCAGCACCATCGTCGTAGTCATCATCGTCATCAGCAGCAGCACCATCATCAGCATCATCATCAACATCATCAGCATCCGCATCATCATCATCATCAACATCACCACCACCACCATCATCGTCACCACCATCACCTCAATCCTCTGAAAAAACAGTAGTCTAATCATCATCACCGTCATCATCAGCTTCGTCATCAGCATCGTCACTATCGTCATCATCAACAGCATCGTCATCGTCGTCGTAGTCGCCATCTCATCATAATCAGAAGCATCATCATCAGCATCAGCATCATCATCAGCATCAGCATCATCATCATCAGCATCAGCATCAGCATCATCGACATCGTCATCGTCATTGTCATCAGCATCATCATCAGCATTATCATCTGCATCATCCTCATCACCAGCATCACCAACATGGTCATCATCATTCTCAATATCAGCATCATCAGCACCAGCATCAGCATCGTCATCGTCATCGTCATCATCGTCATCAGCACCACTACCACCAGCACCAGCACCACCATCATCGTCATTATCATCATCATCGTCGTCGTCACAACCATCACCGCTATCATCATCAGCATCATCATCATCAGCAACACCATCATCATCCTCCTCATCATCATCATCGTCATCAGCATCGGCATGATCATCATCATCAGCAGCATCAGCATCACCATCATCATCATCATCATTATCATCATCACTACCACCATCAACATCAACATCAACATCAACATCAACATCACAGAGCCACCATGACACCATCACCGTCATCAGCATCAACATCAACATCGTCATCATCAGCATCATCATCACCATCACTATCACCATCATCAGAATCATCATCATCACCACCATCACTATCACCATCATCATCACCACCATCACCATCATCATCATCATCATCATCAGCATCAGCATCAGCATCAGCATCAGCATCAGCATCAGCATCAGCATCAACATCATCATCCTCATCCTCATCCTCATCCTCATCCTCATCCTCATCCTCATCCTCATCCTCATCCTCATCACCATCACCATCACCATCACCATCACATCATCATCATCATCATCATCATCATCATCATCATCATCATCATCATCATCATCATCATCATCATCATCATCATCATCGTGTTCGTCAGTCGCCGTCCCGGCTCGAGGAGCTTGGGAGTGGGTACCTAGCACCCGCACCCCCCTCTCATCGGGACTGCTGCCAGACGTGTTTTCGGGCGCGGCCGCCGCCATAGCGCTGCCCCGAGAAAACCGTGTTCACGCAGGGTGGGTGAAGGAGCCAGCCCGATGCCAGAGAGCTCGTGGTGCACGCCAGCAAGCTCAGCTCTAGCTTAAAGAGGCGCTGCGACGGCTCCAGCGGAATCACAGCCGCCAAGGCGCAGCCGCTGTGGAAGCGTGGGCTCCTGCTGGGCCTGCTTGGTCTCCTGTCACGTGCAGCTGCAAGAAGTGAGCGACGATGGACGCGACCTCGCGCGGTGGCTTGTACGGGCCGCCAGCGCGGCAGGCTATGGTGGATCACGAGCGGCGAACATATCCGTCTGCATTCCGGGGCGCGAACCCGCGAATACGCGGTCGTACGGATACGTCCCGCGCGGTGCAGCTTCATAAAAACGCCCCGAATCCGCGGGGTCGCGGCCCCCGGGCCCAGCCCGCGAGGCCACGGATACGGATATGTGTTTCGCCCGCGAGTGGAAACGAGGGCGCGTACCCGCGACCTAACGTGAGCAGCTTACGCGCCAATGTCCGCACAATCGGCCCCGCTTTCTGCCGCCGCTCCACGTCACAGGCCGACCGCATGGACCGTCGACAGCGCGGCCCCAGCATGGCCGGAAAGGCTCCCTGACCCCCCGCTCACTCTCCTCGGCGTGCTGGCAGTGCCGTGCCCGACCGCGTGGGCAGAGCCCGCGGAGGAGGGAGGAAGCAAGGCCTGGGACGAAGCCAGGACGAAATCCGGAATCTCTGAGATCCGGCGGCTCTGGAGGATGAATCGGGCGCCGCGGTCTTCTCAGAGCGTTTCCGAACGCTCTGAGTGCGCTCCGGAACGCTCTGGAACAGATTTATCCTCGTCCTAGCCCCGTCCGGAAGGCCCGCGGCAGGGGTGACAAGGACGAGGACGAGGACAGGCTCGAGCCCGGCCAGCTAACCGACGAGCACCACTCGGCCAAGGGTCTGCTGAACATCCGTCCTTGCCGGCTGCCGCGGGGAAGCGTGCCCGATGGAGGGCACCTCCAGGCGCGACTGCATCCAACGCCGACCTGGAGTTCCAGACGGAGCTGTTCTCAGACGCAGCTGGAGGCCCTGAATAAGGTCATCAATCATTTATACGATGCTGGCAAAGACCATGCAAATGCAGTTCTCGAGTTTGCCACCATGCTGAATGTGTTCTTAAGTGCTAGCGGCCTGAGGTCCCAACTTGGCACGCAGCAAAAGGCCCACAAGCAGGCGGAGGAGCGCGTGCAGAGGGCTGTCGAAGTTCGGGGCGCTCTACCCACATGCAGCAGGTTGCCGTGGATGCAGAGTTGGCCGATCGCGACCTTCCTACCATGACGCAGACGATCGTCAAGATCGAAGCGCTCATCAAGGCCGAGGAGGAGGCAGCCAAGGCGCAGGCTGCTGCCACCAAAGCGGCTGCCAGGGCTGCCGACGAACCCATGCCAAGAGCTGCCGCGGCCCCAGGCGCTGGTGCAGACCATCCTGTCCCAGGTGCTGGTGCAGGGTCTTGGTCTCAGCGGCGGCGGTGCGGCCGTGACTGCCATGGACGAACTCGCTGCACACCAGGCCTGGATCGCAGCGATGGTGGCCGAGCTGCAGGGCCTATCCAGAGTCACGTCCACCAGCTGGCAGATCCAGCCTGGCGGAGGCCAGGACGCCCCTGCACCCCCGGCCGAGTGCCCCAGGCAGCGCCGACGCCTGCCGCAGCAGGGCCTGCGGCTCCGCCGCCGCCGGCTGCGGCAGCGGCGCCTGCGGCGGACGACGCTGGAGGCGGCGGCGGGTGCCGCCGGGAAGGCTCGGGCGGGGGCGCCGAGTGGGGCCGCCAAGGCTGCTGGTGGCCAGCCCGCGGCGCCCGAGGCTGCCAGCGGCCGCGAGCGCTCGCCGCGCCGTTCCCAGCGCAGGCAACCGGCCGGGGAGGACCGAGTCCGTTCGCGGGGGCGAGCGGAGCGATCTCGCTCTAAGATCTAAGAGCATCCCAGGAGATTCCAACAGGAATCCAAGAAGTCTTTGACCTACAACCCACGCGCGGTGGCGGGATGGGCCGAAGGCCACTCGATCCGCCGCCCCCTGTCGATTCATCGCAGGGGTGCCTGGCGTGCTGAACCCTTTCGGTTTCGGTTTTGGTTGTGGTTCTTTTCCAAAAGAACTCCCCCTGGGGCTCCGGCGCGTCCCGCCGGGGTCACGGGACGATCTTCAAGGAGCTCAATTCCCAATTTTTTCGCTCAAGATGGCCCAAGATGGCCTCCAAGATGGCCACGTTGGCCCAAGACGTCCTCCAAGATGGTCCAAGATGACCTCCAAGTCCGCCCAAGATGGTCCAAGACGGCCTCCAAGGCGGCCCAGGGGAGTCCAAGATACTTCCAAGTTCGCCCAAGAGGCCTCCAAGACGGCCCAAGACTACCAAGAAGCCTCCAAGAGGTCCTCAAGGAGGACCCGGAGAGGTCAAAATAATTGATTTCCCATAGGTTTTGAAGGATTTTGCCATTTGCTTCTGTTCGGCCTTCCGACGGCTCAAGACGGCCCAAGAGGCCCCCAAGATCGCCCCAAGATGAACCACGAGGTCTCCAAGATGGCCCCATGAAGGCCCAAGAGGCCCCCAAGACGGCCTCAAGAGGGCCCCAAGACGGGCCTAGAGGCTTCCAAGACGCCCAAGATGACTTCCAAGACGGCCCCGAAGCGCCAAGAGGGCCCCAAACCGGAGGCCCCAAAGACGGCTCCCGACGGCATCAGACGGGCCAGGAACCCACCAAGATGGCCGAAGTTGGCTCGAGGCGGGCCCAAGACGGCCCAAGAGGCCTCCGAGAGGGCCTCCAGGAAGGCCAGAAAAGGCGAAAAACATAAATTTCCTCAGGTGTTTAAAGGATTTTAACATTTGCTTCTTTTCTGCCTTCCGACGGCCCGAGACGGCCCAAGAGCCACCAAAGATCGCCCAAAGATCGCCCAAGAGGCCTGCAAGATGGCCCCAGAACGACGCAAGAGGCTCCCAAGACGGCCCCAAAAGGCCCCCAGGACGGCCCAGGAGGTCCTTAAGACGCCCAAGATGGCCTCCAAGACGGCCCTGCACCCCAAGAGGGCCCCAAGTCGGCCCAGAGAGGCGCCCCAGACGGCTTCCGACGGCGCAAGACGGGCCAGGAGCCCACCAAGACGGCCCAAGATGGCCCTAAGATGGCCCACGAGGCCTCCAAGAGGGCCTCCAGGAAGGCCCGGCAAGGCCAAAATCATTGATATTCCTTGAGTGTTTGAAGGATTGTGGCATTTGCTTGTTTGTGTCGGCCTTCCGACGACCCGAGACGGCCCAAGTGCCCCCAAAGATCGCCCAAGAGGCCCAAGACGGCCCCAAGATGGCCTCCAAGACGGCCCAAGAGCCCTCCAAGACGTCCTCCAAGAAGGCCCGAAACGGTCAAAATGGCCTCCAGACGGCCAAAATGACCTTCAAGATGCTCACGTGTTCCCCGAAGGCTTTCCAAACCGATTCGGGGAACACATGGTCCGATAGCTTGGCAGGTCTGGCCTCAACGTTCGGCCACATAGGCGCTTCCAAAAAGGCAGGGGGCGGCGGTGATTCGCCGTAGGCGTCTTCGATCCGCCGCCGCCTGTGGTCTTGCCACAGGGGTGCCTGGCGCGTGCTGAATCTTACTGGTTTGGCGCTGGTTCTTTTTACAACATAATCCCCCCTGGGGCACCACAACCACCTCCATCCCACCAAACACTCTCTTGCACGGCTCAAGATTGCCTCCAAGACGGCCAAGATGGCCTCCAAGGCGGCCAAGATGACCCAAAGTGGCATCCAAAACGGCCTAAATGAGTCCAAGATGCCTCCAAGACGCTCCGAGACGCCCCCAAGAGGCCTCCAAGATGGCCCAAGAGGCCTCCAAGAGGTCCTGCAGGAAAGCCCGAAGAGGTCAAAATCATTGATTCCCTTTGTATGTGTCAAGGATGTTGGCATTTGCTTCTTTTTGGCCTTCCGATGGCCCGAGACGGCCCGAGAGACTCCACAGATCGCCCCAAGATCGCCCAAGAGGCCTCCAAGATGGCCCCATAACGGCCCAAGAGGCGCCCGAGACGGCCTCAAGGGGGCCCCAAGACGACACAAGAGGCCTCCGAGACGCCCAAAATGGCCTCCAAGACGGCCCTGGAGCACCCCAAGAGGGCCCCAAGTCGATCCAGATGGGCTCCCAAGGCGGCTTCCGACTGCGCCAGACGGGCCAGGAGCCCACCAAGACGGCCCAAGATGGCTCTAAGATGGCCCGAGACAGCCCAAAGGGCCCACGAGGTTTCCAAGACGGCCCAAGAGGCCTCGAACAGAGCCTCCAGGAAGGCCCGAAGAGGCCAATGGTGTTTGAAGGATTGTGGCATTTGAGTATGTTCGGCCTTCCGATGGCCCGAGACGGCCCAAGAGCCCCCAAGGATCGCCCCAAAATCGCCCAAGGGAGCCCCAAGACGTCCCAAGAAGCCTCCAAGACGCTACAGATGGCCTCCAAGACGCTCAACGAAGGACCCACGTCTGCCGAGAGAGGGCTCCAAGACGGCCTCCGAAGAAGGTCTCTGAGGGGCCACAAGAGGCCCCAAAGAGGCCCCAACGGGGCCCCCAACTCAAGAATCATGCTCCTCCGCCGCCTCCTCCTCTCCCCCTGTTCCTCCTCCTCCTCCTCCTCCTCATCATCATCAGCATCATCAGCATCAGCATCAGCATCAGCATCATCATCATCATCATCATCATCATCATCATCATCATCATCATCATCATCATCATCAGCATCAGCATCATCATCATCATCATCATCATCATCATCATCATCATCATCATCATCATCATCATCATCATCATCATCATCATCATCATCATCATCATCATCATCATCATCATCATCGTCATCGTCACCATCATCAGCATCATCATCATCTTCCTCCTCCTCCTAATCCTTCCCCTCCTCCTCCTCCTCCTCATCCTTCTCCTCCTCGTCATCCTTGTTGCCTCCTCCTCCTCCTCCTCCTCCTCCTCCTCCCTCTTCTCCTCCATCTCCTCCTTCTACTCCTCGTCCTCCTCCTCCTCCTCTTCCTCCTCATTTCTCCTCTTCTCTCAAGTGTTCCCACAAGGTGTGTCACGACGTCTGGGGAAACAGCCCGTAGTCCAATAGCTTGGCCAGACGTCGGCCAACAGTGTGGCCGCATGAGCGTTTCCAAAGGCAGGGGGCGGCGATGATTCGACGTAGGTGTCTTCGATGGTTGATCGATGGGAAATGGTCCTGAGAACTGATCGTGCTCTAGGTTTGATCGGAGATGATCCTTGTGAGACATGGTCTACGGCTCCCTGTCAGGAGCTACGAGTTGCCGATCGATATCGTCCAACACCACCTCTTCGGACTCGGAAGCATCGATCGGGTCGTTTAGATACATGTGTGTGCGTCAGTCCCAGCAACGTCCGATAGGCTCTCAACTCCTTATCAGCCAGCACGGGTTGATGGTAATGTGCCTGGCGGTCGGCGCGCGTGCCATGAAGGAGCACATAGAGACGGCCCACTGGGAAGAAAGGACCCCGAGATCGTGGCAATGCGCCTCAACTGCGGCCCCATGTGCAGAGCCCCCCTCCCGCACGGTGTCGTGCGATCAATGCGTGTCTGGTCAAAACAACAAGACACCCACGACCTTCCCGTGTATTCGGTTGGGAAGCGGTGCAACTCGGTTAGGCCATTGCCCACCTCTGCCCCGAACCAAAACACCCTCCTCGGCATCAATCCCGAGACAGGTGTGGCGCACAGCTCGCAAGAAAGAGTACGTACCCCCAAGACCTGTGTGCATCCATGGCATGTGCAATTTCAGCGTGAATTCTGGAGGCTTGCCGGCTATGTGAGCAAGCTGAGCTTGATAAAAGCGAGCTTCCTGACAAACTGAGCCGTTTCTGCATAAGATACCCGATAACAGGAAGAACAACTGCATAAACATAAGCTGTCCACGGTCCGCACGGATGTTCTTGGATCTGCGCTTGACCGCCCTCCCTGGCGCGCAAAGCGCGCCAGGGGCGGCGCCAGAGGCGCCGCCAGGGGGGCCCCAGTGCCGATCCAAGAAATCCGCGCGGAGCGCCAAAAATTTATGCTCATGCCACTGTTTCTTGTTCGACCGATTTGATAGGCCCCCGATCGGCAAGTGCTTAACGACTTCTGGTCTCCCTCGAGTCACGCTGGAGCTTCCACGATCTGTGCCAGGCCTACCTGAACATCTCTGGATGTACCTGGATCTATCGGGACTTACCTCGATTTGTCTTGATGTACCAGAGTTACCCCGATGTATCTCGTTTGGATCCCCGCAAGTCGGTAGGAGAAGAGTCGCCGAGCCCTCAGGGACCCGAAGCCTGCTTCGCCCGCCACCTCCTCCTCCTCCTCCTCCTCCTCCTCCTCCTCCTCCTCCTCCTTGAGCTGATACAGTATACCCAGCGGCGGCGGGAGCGGGCCGATTTCAGGCAGGCGCTTCGAAGAGCTGCGCCCGCTGAAGGACTTTTCAGCTGCTGCCGCTCCCGGGAGGTCGCGCGCCAGCAGAGACAAGGGGGGGTCACCCTGTTTCTTCATTGGTCATCAGGTCATATCCTGTGGGTGGCCCTCGCCACCCCTCCTCTCTCCTCCCTTCATCATGCGGCGACGACAACGACACCGACACGACGACCACGACGACAGCCCACGACGACGACAGCCCACGACCACACGAGGTAGTGGCGACGACGACGGGGACCACGACGACAGCCCACCAGAGCGAGGTCCCGAGAGCACTCGACCCCATGCAAAGAAACGGCTTCTCATTCGGGATCGTTCCGATGGCCCCAGAGCCCGAAACCGGTCTCCAGGGTTATGTTGTTCCCATCGCACTTCAAGCCCACATCCCCCAAATCCGCCGATCCGGCGTGTGAGTTTACGAGAGCGTGGGCTTGAGCTCACTCAAGCTTCGCTCTGTTGGTGGGGGACCTCATCCGACCTCATCCGACGCATTCAGTGCTCGGCACCCTCCCCCTCGACGCCGCCCCCCCCCCCCCGGGCTGCCGCCCCCCCGGCAGGTACCCCCCCCCGTGCCCGCACCTGTGCTCGGCACCCCCTCCCCGATGCCCCCCATGATGCCGGCACCCCCCCCGATGCTGGCACCCCCCCGGTGCCGGCCTCCCGCCCTGCTGGCACCCCGCACCCACCCCCCTTCCAAGAAGCCCCCCCCCGATGCCCGCACCTGTGCTCGGCACCTCCCCCCAGGTGCCGGAATGTCGGCGCAATGGGGGGGGGGCGGCACCGGGGGGGGGGGGGGCACCAGGGGAGCGGGTGCCGGCACCCGGGAGAGGGGAGGTGGGCCGAACACCACACCCCTCGGTGGCGGCGCTCACTCCCAGGTGCCGGACACCCCTCCCCGGTGCCAGCACCTCCCCCTCCCTCCTCCCTCCTCCTCCTCCTCCTCCTCCTCCTCCTCCTCCTGCTGGTCCTCCTCCTCCTCCTCCTCCTCCTCCTCCTCCTCCTCCTCCTCCTCGTCCTCGTCCTCGTCCTCGTCCTCGTCCTCGTCCTCCCTCCTCCTCCTCCGCCTCCTCCTCCTCCTCCTCCTCCTCCTCCTCCTCCTCCTCCTCCTCCTCCTCCTCCTCCTCTTGCCAAGCCCACATCACCATCTTTCACCATCACACAATCACCATCATCATCATCATCATCATCATCATCATCATCATCATCATCATCATCATCATCATCATCATCATCATCATCATCATCATCATCATCATCATCATCATCATCATCATCATCAGCATCATCATCATCATCATCATCATCATCAGCATCATCATCATCATCATCATCATTATCATCATCATCATCATCATCATCATCATCATCATCATCATAACCATCATCATCATGATCAGCAGCAGCAGCTTCATGATCATGATCATCATCAGCATCATCATCATCATCATCACCATCACCATCGTCATCATCATCATCAACATCATCAACAGCATCATGATAATCATCATCATCAACATCATCAGCATCATCATCAACAGCAGCATCATCATCAGCAGCATCAGCATCATCCTCATCATCATCATCACCATCATCACCATCATCACCATCATCACCATCATCATCACCACCACCACCATCATCATCATCAACATCATCATCACCATCACCACCACAACCGTCATCATCATCATCATCATCGTCATCATCATCAGCATCATCAGCATCATCAGCATCGTGATCATCATCAAAATCATCATTATCATCGTCATCGTCATCATCATCATCATCTTCATCGTCGTCGTCGTCGGTCGTCGGTCGTCGGTCGTCGTCGTCATAATCGACGTCGTCGTCATCGTCGTCGTTAACCCGTTCGTTAATCGTCGTAGAAATTATCCCGCTCGTCGACGGTTGGTCGTCCGTTGTCGTCGTCATCGTCCATTCCCACACGTATCAGGAGCGCCCCGGATCGAGGCACTGGCAGTGACGCCCTTCAGAGCCCTGCAGTTTCGGTACTTTCTTGGTGCTCGAAGATCCTTCTGGTGATCAAGGCTAACATCGATTGAGACATCATACCTGCATGGGCCTCCAGGAACCTCGCAATCTTCTCGTCACGCTGGAGGTCTGGGTCGTCGTCGTCGCCACCACTGCCACAGTCGCCGCCGTCGCCGTCCGACACCGTTCACCGACGTTGTCGTCGCCACCACCACCGCCGTCGCCGTCGTCATCCGTCATCGTCGCCCGACGTCATCTTCGTCCGTCGTCGTCGTCGTCCCCGCCCTACGTTGCGCAGTCGTCGTCGTCGTCGCCGTCGTCGTCGTCGTCGTCGTCGTCGTCCGACGTCGTCGTCGCCACCGTCGCCCAACGTCGTCCTCGTCGTCCTCGTCGTCGTCGTCGTCCTCGTCGTCGCCGTCGCGGTCGCCGTCGCCGCAGCCTTCGCCATCGCCGTCGCCATCGTCGTTGCCAACGTCGTCACCGTCGCCGTCGCCGTCGTCGTCGTCATCATTGCCGTCGCCGTCGCCGTCCGCCGTCCGCCATCCGCCGTCCGACGTCCGCCGTCCGCCATCTGACGTCCGTCGTCACCCTTGTCGTCGTCGTCGTCGTCGTCATCGACGTCGCCGTCGCCGTCGCCGTCGTCGCCGTCGTCATCATCGTCACCGCCCTCGTCGTCGTCATCGCCGTCGCCGTCGCCTTTGCCATCGCCGTCGCCGTCCGCCGTCGCCGACGCCGTCGACGTCGACGTCGACGTCGCCGTCGCCGTCCGCCGTCGCCCGACGTCGTCGCCGTCCTCGTCGCCAACGTCGTCGCCGTCGCCGTCTCCGACGTCGTCGCCGTTGTCGTCGCCAACGTCGTCGTCATCGCCGTCGCCGTCGTCGTCCGACGTCCGCCATCCGACGTCGTCGTCGCCGTCGCCGTCGCCGTCGCCGTTGTCGTCGCCGTCGCCGTTGCTGTAATTAGCCATCGCCTTCACTGTCCGCCATCCAACGTTCGCCGTCCGACGTCGTTTTCGTCGTCGTCGCCGTCGTCGTCGTCGCCGTCGTCGTCGCCGTCCGCCGTCCGCCGTCCGCCGTCGCCGACGCCGTCGTCGTCGTCGTCGTCGTCGTCGTCGTCATCGTCGCGCGCGCGGGCGCCTCGGGGGCCTGGGCGGCAACCGCGTGCCCCAGGTCGCGCAGGCCGACGCAGAGGCGCCCGCCGCCGAGCCTCTGCCGGGCCCGTCGACGCCTCGCCGACGTCGACGGCGTCGTCGCTCCAGGAGCCTTTCGTCAACGATCCCGCTGGGGCCCTGAGGGGCCCTCGTCTTCGCCTTGTTGCGCCGCCTGGGAGGCCCTCGCTACCACCACTGGGTTCACCCAGGGAGAGGTCCGGGGAGTCGCGGTATCGGTACCTCTTCTTTGCCCCAGGGGCGAGGCCGAGGGGTGAGGCCGCCGAGCCTCTGCCGGCTCGGGGCCAAGCGAGGGCCGACGTCGACGGCGCCGCCGCTTCCGGGGGCCTCTCCTCAGCGATCCCGCCGTGGCGAGGCCGAGGGATGACGGGCGATCGCGGGCCCGCCGAAGGAATAGCAGCCGCAGCTCTCTGCTGCCGCCTCTCGCGCTCGCACTCTCACCAAAAGGCGCGCACTCCCGGCGTCTGAAAGGGGGGCCTCCAGCTCAGCTTCGTTTCGGAGGCCTGGGGGCGTTTCTGAAAGTTCTCGTCGCCAAAACTGGGCGCGGCTCGAGAAAGTGGACGAGAAGCACCCCAGGAGCGGTCTAGGTACCGATCTGACTGGCAGATCTTGGTGGGGGGCAGGCCGGTGCCGGTGTTAATTGGTTGCTGGCGGTGCGCACAAGGGGGTGGGGCGAGGGGGGCTGCCAAACGGGCACCGAGAATAAGAGAAGGAGAAGATGGATGAAAGAGCTATGAATACTTAGCATTAAAACTGACGAATAAAACGAATAATGACGAAATTAATAATAATGAGAAGAAGAAGAAGAAGAAGAAGAAGAAGAAGTGAGAAGAGGAAGACAAACAGTAATAATACCAATAATGATGAGAAACATAATAACAGGACCAATAAGACGAAAAATGAGAAGAAGGCCCCCCAGCAGGGAGCGAAGAGGACTGACCCGGGACTCGCGCAAGCTACCTCGCGGCGAGCGCGAGGGGTGGGGCGAAGGGGGGGCGGCCAGACGGTCGCCAAGAAATCTGCCGACCCTTGCGGATTCCCAGGCGTGTGACATGTTGTTTTGCGTATGAGGGCCCCTCATCGGGTTGCTTGAAAAGGTACAATAATACTGAGATTGGTTAGCGTCAGCGTGCACTCACACACCACATACCCCTTCAAGCGCAATATCCACAGCAACCACTTCCGCATGAAAGCTCGACTGCGAAGACGGCATCGAAAGATGCCTCCCCCTAGTATCCCCCCCCAGAGGTCCCAAGCTGCGCGCATTGGAGAGGAGGACCATGACCTAGGACGACCCCCGTGCGAACTCACCAGGAGGGATCTGGCCCTCCCCGAGCTCCTGTTGCGGCACCACGACGTCTCGTGAGGGTTCCAAGACGGCGAGCAAACCCTCACTGACCCCACCGCGGCCGCAAGAATGTCTTAAGAGGCCCCTCTGAAAATCCAACCCACCTCGGAAAAGGTCTACGAAACCTCGAAGACGCCTCAAAAAGGGTCAGAAAGCTCACCGCTTCTTTCAGAAAGCTAAAACGATGTAATGCCGCTCCTGTTTTTCCAAAGAAAAGGTGTACGGTTCCGCTTTCTCAGGTTTCCGACGCTCGAAGACGGCCCAAGAGGCTCTTAATATCGCTACCTGACGCCTCCGAAACGACCCCCTGGGAGACCCCAAGACGACCCAAAAAAACCTCACGACAGCCCGATTGGCCTTCAAGACGGCCCACCAAGTTCCAAAGATCGTTCCTTGACGCCCCCGAAAGGCTCCTACAAGGCCCCAAGACGACCCCAACGCACCCCAAAAAGTCCCGATTGGCCTCCAAGACGCAGAGAGACCCATAAGGACTGACAAAGAAAACGAATTTACATGTCGAGTTCTTCCCGCCAGAGTGGTGCCTTGGGCCCCCAGCATGCCTCCTAGGAGGCCCCAAAAAACCCCGCAACGACTCCGAAAAGCGGACCACAAACCCCCAAGAAACCATAAAGAGGCCCACAAAATGCACCATGAGACCTCCGAAGTTACGTCCGCACGTTCCCGGCTGGCATCACCCCACAACCCTACATGGCCCTGTTCGTCATTCCACTTGGCCCCGCAAACGATCGATTGCAAACTCTGCCCGCCCACGCCACCAACAACGACGACGACGACGGCGAAGACGACGAAGACGACGACGATAACACCACAAATAACAACACCACCACCAACAACATCAACAACAATAACGTCATCATCATCATCATCACCATCATCATCACCATCACAATCACTATCACCAGCACCATCATCATCATCATCATCATCATCGTCACCATCACCATCATCATCATCATCATCCACAACAGCCATTTCCTCGACGGAAGGACCCCACACGATAATCTGTTCACGTTGCCGTTACCCTCTTGCCTCCTCGCCCTGACGGACACCTTCCTCTCGCCCGACGTTTTGCCCTCACCTACTCCCCCTCATTCTATTGATCCTCCTCCTCCTTTTCCACTTCCTCCTCATCATCACCCCCTCCTTACCCCTTACCCGTCCTCGTCTTTCTTTTGTTTTTTCTCCGCACGTTTTTCCCCTTCCCCCTGGTCGGGGCAAACAAATCGATGTTCCTCGGCGCCGTCGCCGCCGCGGTCAGAGCGCGCGCATTCCCCGACGGCTGGTTCGCGAAGCCTTTGGGGCAACCCCGCGGGCCGCTGGGGCGCCGGGGCAGGCGGTCGGGACAGCCCCGCGGGCCAAGCCGTTGAGACAACCCCGCGGGCTTCGAGCGGGACGCAGCCGCGCTCAGGCGGGAGGCAACATGAACCCAAACTCAGCGGCGAGCTGTTCGGCCTCATCCCTGGATGTCCCCGCTCTCTTGTCGGACTCGCTTGCGGGTACGTGAGGGCACAAGAGCGGGCGAGAGGAGAGTGTCCGTCAAGGCGAGGAAGAAAACGGTGATGGCAAGCGATACATATTATCATGTGGGATCCTTCCACAGGAGTAATTACACATTGCCGATGGCCCGTTCGGATTGCCAGCATGAAATGCGGGACCCATAGGGGTGGGGGGGGCTCCCGACTGAGACTTCCTCACAATTCACTCACAGACGAGACTCCCGCTTGACACTTCCTCCAAATTCAAGCCTGGTGAGCCCAAAAGCGACGACTGCTACAAGTTGCCAGTGACCTGCTCGGATTACCAACGTGAAGCGCTGAACCCATAGGGGGGGCTCCCGCCTGAGACGTCGTCACAATTCACTCACAAACGAGACTCCCGCTTCATATTTCCTCCAAATTCAAGCCTGGGAACACCGAAAGTGACGACGGTTACATGTTGCCGATGACCCGCTCGGATTACCAACATGAAGCGCGGGACCCATAGGGAGGGGGTTCCCGCCTGAGACTTCCTCACAATTCACTCACAGACGAGGCTCCCGCTGGATACTTCCTCCAAACTCAGGCCTGGTGAGCCCAAGAGTAACGAGTGTTACAGGTTGCCGATGGCCCGCTCGGATTACCAACATGAACTGCGGGACCCATAGGGAGGGGGCTCCCGCCTGAGACTTCCTCACCAGTCACTCACAAACGAGGCTCCCGCTTGATACTCCCTCCAAATTCAAGCCTGAGGAACCCAAAAATGGCGACAATTACATGTTGCCGATGACCCGCTCGGATTGCCAACATGAAATGCGGGACCCATAGGAAGGGGGCTCCCGACTGAGACTTCCTTACAAATCACTCACAGACGAGGCTCCCGCTTCATATTTCCTCCAAATTCAAAGCCGGGAACACAAAAAGTGGCGACTGATACATGTTGCCGATGACCCGCTCGGACTACCAACGTGAAGTGCGGGACCCATAGGGAGGGGGTTCCCGCCCAACTTCCTCACAACTCACTCACAAACGAAACTCCCGCTTCATATTTCCTCCAAATTCATGCCTGGTGGGCCCAAAAATAACGAGTGTTACAAGTTCCCGATGACCCGCTCGGACTACTACCATGAGAAGCGGTACCTATAGGGAGGGGGTTCCCGCCTGAGACTTCCTCACAATTCACTCACAGACGAGGCTCCCGCTTGATACGTCCTCCAAATTCAAGCCTGCGAACCCCAAAAGTTAAGAGTGTTACAAATTGCCGATGACCCGCTCGGACTACCAACATGAAGCGCGGGACCCATAGGGAGGGGGCTCCCGCTTGAGACTTCCTCACAATTCATTCACAGACAGTTACAGTGTCTCCCCTCGGGTGACATAAATGAGTGACGGTGATGAATGAGTGAGTGATTGAGTGAATGAGCGGGTGGGTGGGTGGGCGGGTGGGTGGGTGATTGATGGTGATGATGAGTGGTGATGGCTGCGATGATGCTAGTGATGGTGGTGATGATGATGATGATCATGATGATGATGCTGAAGAGGAAGCAAGGAGGAGGAGAGGAGAGGGAGGAGGAGGAGAGATCCTGCGCGGAGGGTGTGAAAAGAAAACAAAGGCCCGACGGAACAACAACAACAATCATGTTAAAACTGTTCGCTCTTATCTGCTCGAATGTCCATTAACGCGTAATTCCCAAACACTCGACATTCGCCCGTTTCGTTTCTGATCGTACCCCTTTTGAGGGGTCGACCTCTCTTCCCTGCAGGCCGGGTCCCGAGCAAGGGGCGGGGCGGCCGCGGACCGTCGGCCTGGCCAGCGGCAGCGCTGATCGGCGGCAGCCCGACCCCAAGAGGGACGGACAGGGGACCGCCCACGACGACGACGACGACGACGACGACGACGACGAGCGAAAGCGAGAACGAGAGAAAAAACGACAGCATAGCCACGAAGGGCACGAAGTAGGCCAAGAAGGGCGACAGCGGGGACACGAAGGGAATGCGTATTGAGCCACGAAGGCGCGAACGAGCGGGGGCCTCGAAGGGCAGATAATGCGGGGCCACAAAAAGCAACGACGGGGCCACTGAGGGCACCAACTGGGCCACGTAGGACAGCGAGGGGGCCACAAATGGCGACAGTGGGGCCACGAACGGATGCACATGGGGCCACGAACAAGCGGGGGCCACGAAGGGCATACGTATATTGGGCCGCGGAGGGCAAAGACGGGGCCATTGAAGGCAGCGATGGGGCCACGAAGGGCGAAAGCGGGGCCACGAATGGCATGCATATGGGGCCACGACGACGGGCGCGAACGAGCGGGGGCCACGAAGGGCATACGTATATTGGGTCTCGAAGGGCAGCGAAGGGGCCATGAACGGCAGCAGCGGGGCCACGAAAAGCAGCGAGGGGGCCACGGAGGCTGCAATGGGGCCACGAAGGGCTGCAACGAGGCCACGAAAGCAGCGAGGGGGCCACGAGGGACTGCACCGAGGCCACGAAGGGCAGCGACGGGGCCACGAAGGGCTGCAACGGGGACACGACAGGCACTGAG
>CAUYUJ010013891.1:242999-380499 GCA_963575745.1 Prorocentrum cordatum | reverse complement strand
AAGGTGTAGTGTTCCGTTTTCTCAGCTTTCCGACGCTCGAAGACGGCCCACCAGGCTCTTGAGATCGTTACCTGACGCCTCCGAAACGACCCCCAGGGAGGCCCCAAGATCACCCCAAGGAACCTCACGACAGCCCGATTGGCCTTCACGACGGCCCAAGTTCCAAAGATCGTTCCTTGACGCTCCCGAGAGACTCCTACAAGGCCCCAAGACGACCCCAACGAACCCCAAAAAGCCCCGATTGGCTTCCAAGACTTTCCAAGACCCAGAGAGACCCATGAGGACTGACCAGGAACACGATTTTACATGTTGAGTTCTTCCCTCCGGAGTGGTGCCTTGGGCCCCCAACGTGCCTCCTAGGAGGCCCCGAGAAGCCCCGCAAAGACTCCGAAAAGCGGACCACAAACCCCCAAGAAGCCCCAAAGAGGCCCACAAGAGGCACCATGAGACCTCCAAAATTACGTCCGCACGTTCCCGACTGGCATCACCCCACAACCCTACATGGCCCTGTTCGCCGTTCCTCTTGGCCCCGCAGACGATCGATTGCAAACTCTGCCCGCCCACGCCACCAACAACGACGACGACGACGCCGACGGCGAAGACGACGAAGACGACGACGACAACAAAAAGAGCAACAACAACAACAACAACAACACCATCAACAACACCATCAACAACAACAGCAACAACAACAGCCAACAACAACAACAACAACAACAACAACAACAATCACTTTACCCGAACGCTCAGTGTTCTCACCAGTGCCAGGGTTTTCATGCGACGCCAGCCAATACCCCCACTTTGTGGGGGGGGCAGTGCAAGCTCTACCAAATGTCCACACGACTCTTCGCCACCACCCACACCCAGCTTCCCGCCCTATGACGTTCGGACACTTCACTTCGTGGCCTGCGGACGACCGTGGCTACTACACTGGCGTGGAGTACACACCCACAGAAGTTGTTAAGCCTACGTTCGTACACCCACAGAAGTTGTTAAGCCTTGTTAACCCACAGAAGTTGTTAAGCCTTCCACAGAACATCTGTTGCATATGATGCATATGGTACATGATACACATGATACACATGATACGTACTCACAAGATAGTTGATCACATCTTTAGGGCAAATTCCTGAGGGATGTGGGAATACACAAGAGAGAGAGGATATGGTTGTCCCGATGGTTGTCTCGATGGTTGTCCCGATGGTTGTCCTGATGGTTGTGGTTGTCCCGATCGTTGTCCCGATGATTGTCCCGATGGTTGTCCTGATGGTTGTGCTTGTCCCGATCGTTGTCCCGATGACTGTCCCGATGATTGTCCCGATGGTTGTCCCGATGGTTGTTCCGATGGTTGTCCCGATGGTTGTCCCGATGGTTGTGAGCGATGCCGGATCCTCACGCCCCACGCCGTCCTCATGTAACGTAAATGTTGGAAAACCATTGGTTTTTTTAGGATTCGGACAGCGCGCGCGGGTAGAAATTTTGAAAAGTCGTGCAGGTGTTTTTCGAGGACCTACGGTGCGATTCGTGTGATTTTATGATGCGCGGTGCTAAAATTCTTAAGAAGCCCAATGGTTTTTGGAGATTTCGGCGTGCGCGCGCGAAGAAAAAACGAATGTGTCCCGCATGGTATTATTTGACAGGGATGATGGCCCTGGCAGGTGCGCAACCGTTGTCGCAGAAGTTCGAAAAAGTTGCTCGCAAAAGCCCGTTTGACAGAAATGTTTAAAAAGTGTTGGGTTTCCTACGAATCCGCAAGAGCGCGCGGGATGAGATTTTGACAATTTTTTGTTGAAAAACCTTTTTTTTTTTTTTTTTTTTTTTTTTTTTTTTTTTTTTTTTTTTTTTTTTTTAAAAAAAAAAAAAAAAAAAAAAAAAAAAAAAAAAAATGTTTTTATGTTAAAATCGCTGCGAACACTAAGGTTTTGGAAGGATTTCGTCTTGCGCGCGCGAATGTCCACTTTACCTTATTTTTTGCAAGGGATTCTTGAAATTTGATTATATTAGAACAAGAAATGTCATTTTCTATTGTTTTTTGCAAGGGAAAGCGGATTACAACAAAACAACCGGATCCTGTACACACCCTCTTTTCTGAGGCTTCCTCACGAAAATGATGAAAATGTAGCTGCGGCCTAGGCGGCGCAGGGGGGGCGCGCACCAGGGGGCCCAACAATAATTATTCTTTAGAATAAATAATGTTCAACAACAACAACAACAACAACAACAACAACAACAACAACAACAACAACAACAACAATTACTAGCACGTGGGGACACTCCGTTCTCACCAGTGCCAGGGTTTTCATAGGAGGCGGGCAATACCCCCACTTTGTGGGGGGGCCGGTTCAAGCTCTACCAAATTTCCAAACGACTCTTCGCCACCACCCACACCCAGCTTCCCGCCCTATGACGTTCGGACACTTCACTTCGTGGCATGCGGACGACCGTGGCTACTATTCAGGGCCCCGCGGCCGACGACGACGGCGTGCGCGCGCGAAGAAAAAACGAATGTGTCCCGCATGGTATTATTTGACAGGGATGATGGCCCTGGCAGGTGCGCAACCGTTGTCGCAGAAGTTCGAAAAAGTTGCTCGCAAAAGCCCGTTTGACAGAAATGTTTAAAAAGTGTTGGGTTTCCTACGAATCCGCAAGAGCGCGCGGGATGAGATTTTGACATTTTTTTGTTGAAAAACCATTGGTTTTTTGATGTTTTTATGTTAAAATCGCTGCGAACACTAAGGTTTTGGAAGGATTTCGTCTTGCGCGCGCGAATGTCCACTTTACCTTATTTTTTGCAAGGGATTCTTGAAATTTGATTATATTAGAACAAGAAATGTCATTTTCTATTGTTTTTTGCAAGGGAAAGCGGATTACAACAAAACAACCGGATCCTGTACACACCCTCTTTTCTGAGGCTTCCTCACGAAAATGATGAAAATGTAGCTGCGGCCTAGGCGGCGCAGGGGGGGCGCGCACCAGGGGGCCCAACAATAATTATTCTTTAGAATAAATAATGTTCAACAACAACAACAACAACAACAACAACAACAACAGCAGCACCAACACCAGCAACAGCAACAGCAACAACAACAACAACAACAGCAGCAGCAACAACAACAATCATTATAAACATATTCGCGTTTATCAGCTCGAGTGTCCGTTCACGCGTAATTCCCAAACCCTCAATACCCGTCCTCTTCGTTTTCGATCGTACCCCTTTTGGGGGGTCGACCTTTCTTCCCTGCATACCGGGCCCCGAGCAACCGGCGGGGCGGCCGCGGACCGTCGGCCTGGCCAGCGGCAGCGCTGATCGGCGGCAACCCGACCCCAAAAGGGACGGACAGGGAACCGTCCACGACGACGACGACGACGCCGACGACGACGACGGCGCCGACGACGACGACGACGACGACGACGACGGTGACGACGACGGTGACGACGAAGAGCGAAAGCGAGAGCGAGAGAGAGAACGACAGCAGGGCCACGAAGGGCACGAAGTAGGCCACGAAGGGCGACAGCGGGGACACGAAGGGAATGCGTATGGAGCCACGAAAAGCGCGAACGAGCGGGGGCCCCGAAGGGCAGACAATGCGGGGCCACAAAAGGCAACGACGGGGCCACTGAGGGTAGCAACTGGGCCACGTAGGACAGCGGGGGGGCCACAAATGGCGACAGCGAGGCCACGAAGGGATGCACATGGGGCCACGAACGAACGGGGGCCACGAAGGGCATAAATACATTGGGCCGCGGAGGGCACGGACGGGGTCATCGAGGGCAGCGATGGGGCCACGAAGGGCGAAAGCTGCTGCAACGAGGCCACGAAAGGCACCGAGGGGGCAACGAAGGGCTGCAACGGGGCCACGAAAGGCTGCAACGGGGCCACGAAAGGCACTGAGGGGGCCACGAAGGGCTGCAACGGGGCTACGAAATGCAGCGAGGGGGCAACGAAGGGCTGCAACGAGGCCACGAAGGGCAGCGAGGGTGCCACGAAGAGCTGCAACGGAGACGCGAAGGGCAGCGAGGGGGCCACGAAGGGCTGCAACGGGGCCGCGAAGGGCAGCGACGGGGCCACGAAGGGCAGCGACGAGGCAACGAAGGGGCCACGAAGGGCTGCAACGAGGCCACGAAGGGCAGCGACGGGGCCACGAAGGGCTGCAACAGGGCCACGAAAGGCAGCGGGGGGGCCACGAAGGGCTGCAACGGGGCCACGAAGGGCTGCAACGAGGCCACGAAAGGCAGCGAGGGGGCCACGAAGGGCTGCAACGGGGCCACGGAGGGCAGCGACGGGGCCACGAAGGGCTGCAACGGGGCCATGAAGGGCAGCGAGGGGGCTACGAAGGGCTGCAACGTGTCCACGAAGGGCAGCGAAGGGGCCACGAAGGGCTGCAACGGAGCCACGAAGGGCAGCGATATTCAGATTCCCCCATAATGTGTGAGGGGGTCCTAAGCGTGAGCGCGACTCCTGGGTGCCTGAGTGTCGGGAGCGCGGCGCTTGAGTGAATTGCGGTAAACTCAAACGCAAGGGCGCTATTCTCCAGAAAATTGCAAGCAAATCCCGAACGCAAGAAAGCGAGAGCGCAGATCCCGAACGCCGAGAAAACAATTGCCAGTCCTTTTTTTTTTTCTGAGGCCAGAGTGAAGGCTGTGCGATTGAGCGGCTTCCAGCTTGCAAGCGACCAGAGGAGCCGCGCCCCGCCCTTTCACGTGAGAATTAGTTGCAAGAAAGGCTCACAGAAGAAGGAGGCAGGAGGGGAAAGGGAGGTAAAAGGCTTGGGCCAGCACGGCGGCGGACAGAGGCACAGCGCACGAGTGAGCTCTTCTCTGTATCCTGCCGTGCAGCGGCCGAGACTGCGGGGCGGGCAATCACGTTCACAGAGCTAGACATGCCGGTCCTTTTTTTCTGAGGCCAGAGTGAAGGTTGCACGATTGAGCGGCTTCCAGCTTGCAAGCCGCCAAGAGGAGCCACGCTCCGCCCGATCCCATACTGCGCCCTGGAGGCCGCATGCTTCAACAATCTGCCAGGCGACGTAGGCGCAGCTCTCGAAGCTCTTCCACGCTTAACACGAGCCAGCGGGCAATCTGACTACACAGCCTGCTGGGGCATTCTTCTGCGATGCGGCTTCGCCGCGCGCCTTTTGGGCCAGGCCGTTGCAAAATGAGGCGCGGCCGGCCTGTCGCGGAGCACGCGCCGCGAACACTCTGACAGCGGGCGCACAGCTGCGCGGGGGTCACTACACAGTTCCAGGACCGTAGTCTAGTTGGTTTCTCCAGGCGGCCCCGAATTGACACATATCAAAGATGGCATCGCGGCAGCGAGGGCGCGCTGAAAGCTGCCGCATGACCGTTTCCTGCCAGGCGTAGCTACTGAGTGGGTTCTCACAAGCAATCGGCACACCGCGATGCACGCACGCGCGGATGACCATCTGAGTGACAACGAGGGTTGCGCTTCCGACTAACAAGCGTTGCAGAGGCTCGCCCACGAGATGCGAGTGGCCCTATATGTTACTGATATTGCGATAATAATTGCGCGAGGCTTGCGACCAGGTCGAGCAAGGAAAAGCGGCGGCGGCAGCGAGCACACGGCGACTGGCGATCCATCCTACAATGGTCTGCCCGACCACCTTCGAAGACATATCGAAAAACTCTGAGTGCTTGAGATCGACCTCGAGGCAAACGCCGCGCAGCCGCCTGATGGCGCGGGCGACGCCGCCTGCGCCCGAGAAGAGATCTAGATAGCACGAGGCCCGATGCCCGATCGCCCAGCTCCTGGCGCAGCGCTTCGCTCAGTCCTGCTCGGATCGCAGCTGCTGTCAGCGGCCTGCTCCGCACGAGCGCGTCGCCCAGCCGCTGCAGGCGGCCGGCCTTCGGCGCCCCGCTGCGGCCGGGTCGCGCGGGGGCAGCAGCGCCACGCGCCCGTTCAGGAGCGCCGCGGCTTGCGCCTCCACTGCCTCCCCGTGCGCTCTCACGCGCGGGGGCGCCCCCCCGAGCTCCGCGAGGTACCGAGCGTGCTTCTTGCACCTCGGCGCGCGGGGCGCGCGTGCCGCAAGCGCTCCTGGATCTCGGCGAGGGACCGCCTCTGGTACAGCGCGTCGTCGCTTGCTGCCCCGCGCCTCACCTGGTAGGGGCGCCGGGCCGGCCGACCGATCATGGCGGCCGCTCGCCTGATGCACGCCCTGAACTCCCCGGCTGTGAATGCCCACAAGCTGCCGTTGTCTCCTGCTGCCCTCTTCAGCCGCCGCCAGAGCTGGGACTCGATGCCCCTCGTGAAGACTCCGTCGGGCAGCAACCCCTCGCCCTTCTGCCCCGCCTTGCTCCGGCCGTCGGCCTCGGCGGGGTGCAACAGCAGGCCCCAATTCCGAACTCCTGAGCCTGGCGGGGGCGGGATGAGCGACCGTCCCTGCAGGCTCATGACGTCGCTCGGCAGCCGCAGCCCATCGCGACGACTCCGGCCCCTAGCAGCGCAGCGAACTCCGGCCGCGGCAGCGGCATCCTGGCCTGCCCAGGCGCCAAGCGGCGGAAGCCCTGGAGGGCAGCGCGGGCCCGCGCCAGGCCCTGCTCGCCGCCGCGCCTGAACTTCGGCCCCTCGAACGCCAGGCCCGACAGCAGCTCGTCGCCTCTCTCGTGGTTGTAGCCGTCGAAGTAGAAGCAGCCCAGGTACTCCGCGAGCGCCTCGTCGAGTGCCGCCCTCGGCATCACGTCTTTCCGCTGCTCCAGGCACCACGCCCTGAACGCCCCCGCCTCGCGGCCCAGCGTGTCGCGGCTCTTGTCCGTCACACGCCTGCTCTCCAAGAAGCTCAGCGCGAGGCCGCTGCCGGGCAGCCTGGCCGGCGCCGCGAGCGCCGCGAGCGCCGCTGCAGCGCGGCGGCGGGTCGCCCGGCGGCTGATCCGCTGGGCCACCCTCGCCTGCGGCGCCGTCAGCTGCCCGCCCGGCGCCGGCGAGGGCACCCGCATCAGGCGCCGGCCCGCCGCTCTCGGGGTCGCGGGGATAGTCGGCCTCGCCACCGTCGGAGCACGCGTCCGAACTCGAACTGCCCTCGTCCTCTGGAGCCGGCCAGCCTCCCCAGGCTGCGAACTCACGGGTGCCAGGCTGCCCTGCCCGCCCAGCGCGTCGCCGCCGGCTGCCGCTTCAGCGTGCAGGCGCGCCGCGCCGCCGGGCAGCGGGTCGCCCAGGAGTGAGTCTCCCAGACCCACCGCGCCCACCCGCGGCCGCCCCAGCCCGTCGAGCTCGCCGCGCAGGAGCGCCTCGTCCACCGCCGCGGCCAACGCAGCAGGCGCATCGGCCTGCGGCGCCGCTGCGGGGTCGAAGCAGGCGCTGCGCGGGTCCGCCCGCGGGTCTCGAGCCAGGGCGCCAGCCATGCGAGAGGGTCGATCCGCCGGGTTGAGCTCCGAGGGGATCCACCGAACGGTGACCGACATGTCCCCGAAGATGCTTAGCGCGGCTGCCTCGCTGCATGTCTTGTTCACGCGGGGGGCGGCCGCCCGGCCCCTTCCCAGGGCCAGCGCGAAGCCCAAATTGTCGCACAGCACGAGCAGCTTGCGCCCACGACGAGAGGCAACCCGAAGATGGCGACGAATGCCGATCACGACCCCGCGCCCTTCAAGACGAATGATGTTCTCGGCTCTGCTGAACCTGCCCTTGACCCGAAGCTGCCACGACTCGAGGGGGCCGGCGCGTTCCGAGGAGATCTGCTCGAACGAGACGGTCCCAGAGTACATGTCCCCGAACGCCCGCTCGAAGTCCGAAACTGGGTGCCGGGGCCTCGCAAGAGGTGTAGACTTGGCCAAACTGCAGGACCCCTGACTGCATGGACTCAGACTTCTGTCGGCCCCCGAGGGCGGCGGCAGGCTATCGGGAACGCGCGGGCGCTCCGAAAGCCCGAGGACGTGCGCCCGAGCTGCCACCGCCTCTGATACGCAGTGCGCCACCGCTCTGCACGACCGGCCAACGTCCCGCGGGTCCCAAGCGCGGCTCACCACGCCGAACCCTCCCGCGTCGGCGTCCGTCGCTCCGCAGGCGTCGGTCGCCAGCACCACGGGGCCGGGCTGGCGCCGGCAGTCCACGTAGCTGAACACCACGAGCGCAGCGGCGATGCGGAGCTCGGCCTCCGCGGCGCTCCACAAGCGCCGCCGCCGCCCGCCAGCCCAGGACGCGAAGCGGTAGGTCGCCGAGAAGATCGACAGCAGCTCGCGTCGCACCAGCGCGCCCCACGTGAAATGGCCGAGGAGCACCCGCATCTCATCGCCAGTGGCCGACCCGCGGTCGGCAACGTGCAGCGAGCTCAGGCGAATGCGCCACATGCGCCGGCGGCTGGGTCCGACGCGGCCCCTCGCCTCGTCCAACACCAGGCCCGTGAAGGTAGCCTCCGCGCACGGGCCCTCGAGCCCCTTGCACCGTAGGCCGGCGGCCTCCAGTGACTCACGCGCCCGCTGCGCCGTCTCCATGGTCTCCGTGTAGTCGAGGCCGATGGCGGCGGCCCCGTCGACGTAGACTGCGGCGGCGGGCCCCTCCCCCAGCGAAGGGGTGGGACGCCGGTCACGCGCCAGCCTCTCCCACGCCAGCCCGCTGCGGAGGACCTGCGTCTCCACCATCTGCTGGTAGAAGAAGAGACTCCAATTCCAGCCCATGGCTAAGACGGCCAGCCGGGGCGACGCCTTCCGCCCAGACGGCAGCTGGGCGGACAAGTCGGGCCGCTCGGCCCGCAGCGCGTCGAGGTCGACCGCGGGGAGCACGAAATGGTCGCGAAGCCCAGGCGGCGTGGCGATCCTGTAGAACGCGTTGTCCACGCCCATCTGGGCCAAGCGGAGGGACTTCCCCTCAGGCGCGGCCAAGCTGCTCCAAACACCCGCAGTCCGCAGTCGGGGGCTCCGAGTGCGCGGGAGGACGGAACCGCATGTTCGCCACCCGCGCGTCCGCAATCATGCGGGGGGACCGCTTGTCGCCCTTGAAAATTATGCTATCGGAGTTCCCCACACGGGCGTTTTAATAAGGCGCGGGCTTAGTCAGGAGGAAGAGGAATAGGCGGAGGTGCGGGGGGAGGGGTCGACGAGGATGGCCGGGTGACGAGGGCGACGAAGATTGCAATTGGCGACGGCGATGCGCAGGCAAATGTTTTGGGGAACACCTCGCGCACACGACGCGGCCAAGATAATGCAAATCGGAACAACAGCACAAGAGCGGGGGCCTTCGCGGGCGCAGCGCGGGCGGGCCACGCAGAAGGTTCGCGAATACTGCCCTCGCTCTGGCGGGGCCTCCCTGGAAGGGTGGGAGGGGCGCGGAACCTGATAAATAGCACGGTTTGCGAATACTGCCCTCGCTCAGGCGGGGCCTCCCTGGAGCGGTGGGAGGGGCGCGAAACCTGATACATAATAATGTTTGCGAATACTGCTTTCGCTCTGGCGGGCCCCCCCTGGAGGGGTGGGAAGGGGCGCGAAACCTGATAAATACTAGGATTTGCAAATATTGTCTTCGCTCAGGCGGGGCCTCCCTGGGGCGGTGGGAGGGGGGCAAAAACTGCTGAATAATATGGTTTGCGAATACTGCCCGCGCTCTGGCGGGGCCTCCCTGGAGCGCTGGGAAGGGCGCGAAACCTGATCAATAATATGGTTTGCGAATACTGCCCTCGCTCTGGCGGGGCCCCCCTGGAAGGGTGGGAGGGGCGCGGAACCTGATAAATAATATGGTTTGCGAATACTGCCCGCGCTCAGGCGGGGCCTCCCTGGAGCGGTGGGATGGGCGCGAAACTTGATAAATAATATGGTTTGCGAATACTCCCCTCGCTCTGGCGGGGCCTCCCTGGAGGGGTGGGAAGGGCACTAAACATAATAAATAATATTGCTCGCGAATAGTATCATCGCTCAGGCGGTGCCTCCCTGGAGCGGCGGGGGGGGCACGAAACCTGATAAATGATATGCTTTGCGAATATTGCTCTCGCTCTGGCGGGGCCTCCCTGGAGGGGTGGGAGGGGCGCGAAACCTAATACATAATATGGTTTGCGAATACTGCCCTCGCTCAGGCGGGGCCTCCCTGGAGCGGTGGGAGGGACACGAACCCTGATAGATCATATGGTTTGCGAATACTGCCCTCGCTCTGGCGGGGCCTCCCTGGAGCGCTGGGAGGGGCGCGAAACTTGATAAATAATATGGTTTGCGAATGCTGCCCGCGCTCTGGCGGGGCCTCCCTGGAGGGGTGGGAGGGGCGCGAAACCTGATAAATAATATGGTTCGCGAATGCTGTCCTCGCTCTGGCGGGGCCTCCTTGGGGCGGTAGGAATAGGAAGAGGGAGCGAGCGTGGCAAGTAGGTATTGTCTGGTATTGTATCGTGTGGTAGGTATGCGGTGATGGTGCATGCATGGTTTCCTAAGTGTGGTATGGTAGGTACGGTGGTCTGCTATAGTATGGTATGGTATTGTATGGTATAATAAGGTGTGGTAGGAGTAGGAAGAGGAAGCGGTATTGCATGGTATGGTATAGTATGGCATGGCAGGAATAGGAAGAGGGAGCGGGAGGTGGGAAAGTGGGAAGGTGGGAAGGTGGGAAGGAGAGGGTGTCCTGGGAAAACAAGAACCCCACTCAGGATGTGGGGAACAAAACAAATGCCTACCGTAGCCTCGGTCCGCTCGCCAAGGTCGATCAGGCCCCTGACGAGCAGCCCCCCAATGAAGCGAGCGTACGTCTTCTTGCAATGCACTAATTTCGGGTCGGAGAAAGGTCGAAGTCGAGGTCCGTCAGGCGGCCCTTCTTCGCGTAGAAGATGCTTCTGCCATCCTACCCACAACTCATGAGCACGACCAGTCAGGCAGTCGGCGCCGACGCAATGGCCGCCCATGGTCGGCAGGGAGACCAGCCCCTCGGAGTAGGAGGCTCGGAGCACGGTGCCATCTGCATACCCCGGCAAATGAGAGCACGGCTCGGCGCGAGCTGTCGCCCCTGAAAACGGTAGAGGCCCCGCCTCTCGGATGATCTCGCGGACGCGGTCAATGCCGGCGAGCTGGGCGCACGAAACTTGAAGATCCTGGCGTGGAGCTCCATGTCCGCACAATGAATTGGTAGCGTGCAAAGCCTCAGAGAGCCACCGCGCAGCGTGCTGACGCTGCCGAGCTCGAGAGCGCACCGCCCGGCATCCCCCGCTGTTCCAGTTACGGCCGGGCGCGGGCACAGGGCAGGGCAGCAGCTCCCGAGCGACCGCCGTGAGCTATCGGCCTCCGCCCCCGCCGGCATCTGGTTTGCCGGTGTGGGAGCCTTTCCGCTTCGCCTGGAGCTTGCTGATCTCCGCCGCCTGCGTCGCCACCTCGTCGCGCGGCGCCTTGTTGCCGCCGCTGCCCGAGCCCTGGCCGCGCGACAGCATCCCCCTCGCGGAGCTTCCGCTTCTCCTCCATGAGCGTCGCCTCCCTGTGGAGCTCGGCCTGGGCGTTCTCCACGAGCGTCGGGCACGCCATCTGCAAGCCCCTCGTCTCCGAGGCCCCCATGTACAGGTACTCGCCCTCCAGGTACTCGTCGCCGCTGCCCTTCAGCAGCCGCCCCCGGCGCCGCCACTCCGCGAGCTGGGCGCGGCGCACCAGGAGCTCCACCAGCGACAGCTCGGTCAGATTGAGTTGGTCGAAGCCCGCGCCGAGCTCCGGCGCCCGCATCGCCAGCTCGTGGTCCGACGCGCCGACGTCGCCCGGCCCAAGGCCGCACTCCGCGCGCCACTTGGAGCGGCGGGCGCGCGGGCGCGAGTCCTGCTCCGCGTGGGAGCGGACGCACCAGAGCGCAGTGCGCGGGCCCTTGACTGGCCACCCCGACCACGCCGTCTCCGCCATGCCGCGCACCGCGTCCTTGAACACCCGCCTCCTCTCGCCGTCGAGCCCGTGCAAGATCGGCATCGCGCGGGCGCCCATCGAGCTCTCGGCCTCCTTCCCCGTCACCGCCTTGACCAGGTAGCACTTCCCGCCCGCCTTCGCGATGGCCAGTCCCCCACTCATCGCGTACCACTCGCAGCCCTCGAAGTCGGCGAGTACATTCACTTCGCTGTCGTCCTCGCTAGCCGTGATGAGCCAGCGCTGGTTGCCGACTGCGGGCAACTTGCCCGAGCCGCGCCCGAGCCCCTCAGAAGGAGTCGCTGTCCCACCCAGAGCCGTCAGGCCCTCGGGCCTCGCCGCCAGCGCTGACGCCTCCGCCGCCTCCGGTGCTGTCGCGCCGCAGGACTCGAGAAGCTCCATGAACACGAGGGGCGGAGGAAACCACTGGTCGCCGCATGTCGGGCGGGCCACCAAGCGGCCCGATCCCCCGACTCGGTCGCGCCATCGCGGCTGGCCCATCCGATCGCACGGGGCCAGCGCATGCAAGGACGGAACCTCGAGCTCGTGCGGATAGATGTCCTCGTCGGGAGTAGCTGCCATCCACACTGGACTCGTCGGACTCATCGGAGGAGCCCCGAGCTCGCGCTCGTGCTCGGCGGCGTCGGAGAGACGCAGGAGAAGACGTACCTGGTAGTCCTCCTGGGCGCGCCACTGCACCAGCACGCGAGCTCCAGCCCGCAACTCCAGACCCATGCCAGACAACACTGCCCGCCAGGGCGCACACCGAGCAGCAGCAGCAGCCCGCCAGCGTGCCTATGCAGAAGCGTACGCGTGCCCCCGAACTGGTCCGCCGCCACCGCCAGCTGTCCAGCCTCCGCCACGACACTGCCGAGGTGGCGAGCCCAGTCTACCGCAAATTGCCCAGCCGCAAGGAATCCTGACTGAGCGACGAAACTGTGAAGCATGCGGTCGCCGCTCTCTAAAAGGCTTGGGCCAGCACGGCGGCGGACAGAGGCACAGCACACGAGTGAGCTCTTCTCTGTATCCTGCCGCGCAGCCGCCGAAACTGTGGGACAGGCAATCACGTTCACAGAGCTAGACATCCTGAATAAATTGCAAGGAAATCCCCATCGAGAGCGCGATTCCTGAATAAAATGCGAGGAAGTCTCAATCGGGAGCGGGGGTCCTGGCCAAATTGTAACGAAATCTT
This sequence comes from Prorocentrum cordatum, assembly GCA_963575745.1. NCBI lineage: Eukaryota > Dinophyceae > Prorocentrales > Prorocentraceae > Prorocentrum > Prorocentrum cordatum. Next base: position 367,514 of record CAUYUJ010013891.1, on the reverse strand, counting down.
AAGCGGGAGCCGTTGTTGTTGTAACCCGGGGGCCGGCGACAAACAGGGTGCGAGTAGTCGTAGTCGTAGTTGAAGTCGTAATCGCAATCGTAGTGGTAGTAGTAGTCGTAGTCGTCGTAGTGGTAGGTAGTAGTAGGAATAATAATAGTAGTCGCAGCAGCAACAGCAGCATCAGCAGTAGTAGTAGTAGTGATAGTAGTAGTAGTAGTAGTAGTAGTAGTAGTAGTAGTAGTAGTAGTAGTAGTAGTAGTAGTAGTAGTAGTAGCAGTGGTAGTAGTAGTAGTAGTAGTAGTAGTAGTAGTCGTAGTAGTAGCAGCAGCGGTAGTAGCCGTAGTAGTAGTAATACTAGTAGTAGTAGTAGTAGTAGTAGTAGTAGTAGTAGTGGTTCTAGTAGTAGTAGTAGTAATAGTGGTAGTGGTAGTGGTAGTAGTAGTAGTAGGAGGAGGAAGAGGAGGAGGAGCAGTATAATTAGTAGAAATAACAACAGAAGTAGTAGTAGCACAGGTAGCAGTAGTAGTAGTAGTAGTAGCAGTAGTAGTAGTAGTAGTAGTAGTAGTAGTAGTAGTGGTAGTGGTAGTGGTAGTGGTAGTGGTAGTAGTAGTAGTAGTAGTAGTAGTAGTAGTAATAACAGTAGTAATAATAATAATAGCAGTGGTTGTACGGGCAGTATTAGTAGTAGTAGAAGTAGTAGTAGAAGTAGTAGTAGGAGTAGTAGTAGTAGTATTGGTTGTGCAAGTAGCGGTGGTAGCACACATCGAAGTCGTCCTCGCCGTAGTAGCAGTAGTGGGAGTCGTAGCAGTAGTAGTAGTAGTAGTAGCAGTCGTAGTAGTAGTAGTAGTAGTAGTAGTAGTAGTAGTAGTAGTAGTGGTACGATGGAAAGAATACAAGTAACAGTTGTAGCAGTGGTAGTTGGGGTAGTAGCAGTAGTAGTAGTAGTAGTAGTAGTAGTAGTAGTAGTAGTAGTAGTGGTAATAGTAGTAGTAGTCGTAGTAGTAGTACTAGTAAAAAGTAATAGTAGCACTCGTAGAAATATCGCTGGTAGTAATAGTCGTAGCAGCAGTAGCATGAGAAGTAGCAACCGTAATACTAATATAAATACGGGTAGTAGTAATATCAGTAGTAGTAGTAGTAGTAGTAGTAATAGCAGTTGTAATAAGACGTAGTACGTGCTGCGTAATACGCGCTAGGTAATGCGCATTACGCGGTTGTACTTCGATGTACGTAGTCGTACGTGGTAGTAGTAGTCGTAGTATTAGTTGTAGAAGGTAAAATAGTAGTGGTAGTGGTAGTGGTAGTGGTAGTGGTAGTGGTAGTGGTAGTGGTAGTGGTAGTAGTAGTAGTAGTAGTAGTAGAAGTAGTAGTAGTAGTAGTAGCAGTAGCAGTAGCAGTAGCAGTAGCAGTAGTAGTAGTAGTAGTAGGAGGAGGAGGAGGAGGAGTAGTAGTAGTAGTAGTAGTAGTAGTAGTAGTAGTAGTAGTAGTAGTAGTAGTAGTAGTAGTAGTAGTAGTAGTAGTAGTAGTAGTAGTAGTAGTAGTAGTAGTAGTAGTAGTAGTAGTAGTAGTAGTAGTAGTAGTAGTAGTAGTAGTAGTCGTAGGTAGTCGAAACCAATTGCCCTAGCCAGCCCAACCAGCCAGCCCAACCAACCAGCCTCAACCAGCCCAACCAGCCACCCCGCAACCCCAGCCAACCCGCCACCCCGCCAACCCGCCCACCCCCGCCGCCTGCCCTCCGTCACCGTCGAGAGGGGGGGGGAAGTGTTTCTTACAAGCGAAAACCACAAAAATCACCCTCCCGGGGTCCGGCGGGACAGCGGGGGGAGGGGAAATCGCACCGTACTATGGGGGAGCGGGATTCGCGCCCGAGGTGCCCAAAGACGATTTGGGGCCTCAAGTGCGACACTGTCGTCACTTTATTACCTTTCATCGCGCTCTCCTTCTCAACGGAAAGGCTCCCATCCGTGCAACTGTTGTCATTTTTCAGCCCCCGCGAGAGGCTTCTTTGAGGCCCCCAGAGGCTCCAGAAGGCCCATGGCGGCCTAGGAGATCTCCGGAGGGCCCCAGGAGGACCCACTCTGCACCGCGCCCACCTCTCAACGGAAAGGCCCCCATGCGTGAAATTGTTTTCATCACTCCGCCCCCGCGAGAGAGTTCTTAGAGGGCCCACGGAGGCTCCAGGAGGGCCCATGGCGGCCCCGGGAGAGCCCACGAGATCTCAAGAGCCCCCCGGAGGACCCACTTTGAATTACACTCAATGAGCTCCAGAGGGCCCAGGAGGCTCCAAGAGGCCCCAAGAGGCCCCGAGGCCACAGGACCCCCAGCACGCTCTAGGAGAGCCAAGGCGACACCAAGAGGCTCCAGGACGGGCGTCATTCCCTCTCCTCCTCCTGCTCGTCGTCGTCATCTTTCTCCTCATCCGTCCTGCTTCAAATCCTTCCTCCCCCTCTTCCTCCTCCTTCTCCTCCTCTTTCTCCTCCTCCTCCTCCGCCTCCTCCTCTTCCTCCCCCTCTTCCTCCTCCTCCTACCTCATCCGTAGCCCCGATGGCTCCGATAGCGCCGTGCGCGAGATCCGCCTCCTCCCCATCCGTCCTCCTCCCTCCTCCCTCCTCCTTCCCTCCTCCCTCCTCCCTTCTCTCGGGAGCGTCACAAAGAGGCCTTTCTAGGATAATTTCACGACAACAAAAACGCCGACACGATGAACAGACACCACGTCGGGGCTCTGGGAACGGAGTCGAAGACGAAACCTCGAATAACTTAGTCTTCAATGTTCGGGGCATTTTTCTGACCACCTGCGAGCCTTGCGGGCACTTCCGAGAGCCTCAGGGGTGGACGTCTGGCACAAGAACACGGGTGGAGGAGGAGACAACACGACGCTCCACGGAGTAAACTGCAACCGATCGGTTTCTACCCCCGCGAGGGACGTTACAGGTATACATATATATATATATATATATATATACAGCACCGCAGTCGAAATGCTAAGTGGCGGACGATAAGAACGCACAGGAACGCCAAACCCGCTGCGTCCTCCTCCTCCTGCTGCTGTTCCTCCTCCTCCTCCCCTGCGTCCGTTCCGCTGAGCTGCATTGCGCCCAGAATGGGGGGGTGGGTCCGCCGCGTCGCATTGCGCCAGGGGGCGCCAGCGAATGGTTTCGTCAACCAGGGGGGGAACAGAGCTGGATACTCCTCCGCGGGACCACTTTCGGGATCCCTCGGCAATCCTCATGGGCCCCATGCGTGCCTTTAGGACCCTCGGATATCCTGAGGAACCCCTCGGGGACCCGTCGGAAACCCTGCGGGATTTTATGTATCATTAGAGAATCCTTGGCACTGCCTAAGGAATCCGTAGCACGCCCTCAGGATACCTTAGCACCCCCTCAGGAATCCATAGCTCTCCACACGGAACTCCAGGATATCTTGGTTTGTTCTCTCTGGCGACGTCGACATAACGACGAGCGCCGCGCGCGCGCTCGAGATCAATCTTGAGGGCGCGGAGATAAAGATGGCCTATATCGATGCTTCTGCTTTCATCCTGCGCGGCATTTGTTTATTTGACACGCGCTCAGACGCTCCACGCACGCGGATCCAAGCCCCACCAGCACCGACCAGCGGCAACTGGAGAAGCTGTGGTCCTTACCCCCCTGGGGTACCCCATCAGATCCAAGACTTGCTTCCTTGGCGCCCCCGCCGTCTCGATGAGCGCGACCAGCGCGTCGGCCATCGCACCGGGGGCCGCTGTGCACGCAGCGAGTGGAACAGTTTGAACTGAGCCATCACGCGTTTTATTGGGCGCGGCTCGCACGAACTGACAGACATTGCCTGCTCAGCTGCTTCGCGCGCGCGCCGCGCCAAACGAGCGACCCCAGCAGCGCAGGTGCGATTGCATGTTATCGGCGCGCGTGCCAGTGTCAGACGGCAGTTCGCTCGCGATTCCGAGTGGCGCGAGCGATCGCCTGAACGTAGTTGCCATCGGATTCGCAAGCTCGGTTCAGCATGTGCCCCAGTCCGTGCAATGCCGCCCCGATTCGCAGCGCCTGGATGCGGAGCGCTGCCGCTAGGTCCGCCAGAGCCTGCAGCCGCGCAGTTAGATCCGCGTTTCGCGGGAACTTGGTTACAGCAGTTGGCAACTCATCGGAAATCTTCCTCGGCGCATTCTATGCCTGCGAACTTCGCGCGCACGGGAATTCCCGATCGGTGACTCGCGCGCTGCCAAGGCAATGCCAAATGAACGCGTGCCTCTGCGCTGCGCGGAGGCGCGCTCGCTGGGCTGCGCGGGCGCGATCAGGGAGAGCGTTGGACGCGCTGTGGGCGTGGGAACTTGGCGCGGTAGCTGGCGTCGAAGCGGGGGGCGATCGTTCTGCCAGTTTTTCCGCCTTCGGGCAGCGCCCCCCGTCGGCCAGGGGTCTCCGTGCACGACGGCCAGAAGACGGGGGCGTGTAAGCCGTCGAACGGCACGGGGCATGGAGGCGCCCCGGCCCGCCGCCACCGGACGGCGGGCGCCGGCATGGGACGCGGCCCGGTCAGCGGCGCCGGGGCTCTCGGGCCCCCGCAGGCCAGGGCGCCGCCAGGGGAGGGGCAATAATTCGGGCGCGGGAACGGGTTCCAGAGGGCTCCAAAAATCCGTGCAAGCTTGTTGCAGGCACCGCCCCGGTAGCTTTACCTCGTAGTGTTCCCCTTGAACGATGCTGCCCCCGGTCTTCGCGACAAGGCCGCAGAGGCGGAACCAGTCCGACCCCCTTTTGACATGCCCGGAAGCGCCCCCCTGGGGGACGAAAAAAGCGTACCTAGTAGTGTTCCTCTAGCGGATGAAGAAAGCTTACCTAGTAGTGCTCCGCCAATGGGAAAACAAACTGCCCCTATGGAAGTCCCCTGGGGGAGGCACGAGCCACTTCGGCGGGGGGAAAAAATCGGCGCGCAAGGGTTGCGCGGGAAATCTTGGGCGGCTGAGCGCCACCCCCTGGCCCCCCCATCCTCGCGCGCCGTCATTGCGGAGGACCAGCGCGCCCTGCGGCCCCGCGAGGGCGTGTCTGGCACGTCCTCTCCCCCTCCCCCCTCCTTGCCCCCCCGCTCCTCCATATTTCTGACGCCCCGCCCCCCCCTCTCCGAGTCGCCTCTATCATCCTCACCACCTACATAGATGTCCTTTCCTCGGCCCCCCCCGAACCCACCCCTGCTCTGCGCTCTCACTGTCGTCGTTTCCCGCGCGGTCAGGGTTGGGGGGGGAGATTCGCAACGCCGCGCACGCTCGTTCCGAATATTTGCAACGGTTTCGCGCCGACGGCCGGTTGCTGGCGGCCGCCCCTGCCCTTTGATTTTAGAGGGCCACCGCGTTCCGGTTCAAATCATATCGCACGGCGTTCAAGTGCTGTCGGGGTGGCGCCCCCTCGGACACGCAGTGGCGCAGTCTCCCTGCCGCGCGCCGCGCGGTGGGCTCGGTTTGTGTCGACCCTTCTTGCGAGGCGCGGGTCTGTGGAGTACGTTGCTTAGTTTGTCGACGCGGCGCCGCTTATCGTCGCGCGTCAAGCTGTCATATGTCAAGCGATTGCGTTGTTTCGCGCCCGATTGCCCCCGCGCCTGCGCGCCGTCCTCATGGGGGCGCTTGGCCAGCGCAGCCTATGGTGCAAAATGCATGTTGCGCCGGTGTCCTGCCGTCGGGGTGTCATGGGCTTCGCGCTCATGTTTGTTTGGCATAGCTGACGCAGTTGTGGCGTTACCTTGAGCCGGCCATCCCAGCGCCGGGTCGAGTGGTGTCCAGCGAGGGGGCTCGCGCCACCTCCAGGGCTGATTCCACGGCCGTCGCTGCTACCCTACAGCATCGCAGCAGCACGAAGTATCAGGTGCAACTGCTTGAAATTACATGAAGGAGGAATATCATCTAGGAGGGCGCCCCCAGCTGCCCCAGACCCGCGCCCCCCCAGAAATGGCAGGTCTGCAGCAGTAGGTCGGAGAATCACACCAGGACCAAACCAACAATTTCCCCGAGCCGACTCGCCCTTCTCCACGTAGCAAAAACTATTTGTCCTTCCGCGAAGGTTGTTGGCAGACGGCGTCGCGCGCGGAGGACTCGAAATAGTCGCGTTCGAGTGCCCATGGCGGTCCCAGCTGTCATAGCGGCTCGGCGTAAATCTTCAGCTCGGTGGAAATCCTGCACCGGATCGGAAGACAAGGGCTCGGGATCCATGGGATCATTGGAGAGCAATGTCGCTGGTAGACGTTGTGTAGAACCGAAAGCCCGTTGCATAAAAAACCAGATTACGACAACGGTTCCGGACAAAGCAACACAGCTTCCCCATAGCATGCTACTCGGTTGGACTATCCGGAACTACCTCACGAACGAGCAAACGGAACTATCGTTTCCGATATTTTCCAGCACGTTTCGTTCGACCATTTTGCCATGGAGAACGGGCATCCGTGGGGAATATCCACGCACAGTTGTTTTGTATGTTAACGGCGAACGTCCCCTGGCATACCAAACGCACAACAACTTCTGGCATGCCAAACACGCGTGCCCACGTGCATAAAAATGCGTGCCATACTACCTCTGCTGGCATTCCTGCCCCCACATGTTCAACCAACTGATAAGAAATGTCCCAACATATGATACTGGTCAAAAAATGCGGCGAAGCATCGAGCGCAGACTTGACTTCAACCAACACAACGCAAACAACACGATTGAACCGGTAAGACTTGGGAACAGCAGCAGGACGGCAAGCATAGGGCTGTTCGCGCGCGTCGCACTCGTCGCACGTAAAGTTGTTCAACGCCCAGCGCGCTACATCAGGCCTGGCGTTGCCCCGTCTCTGAAGTCGATCGGCATCTCGATTCCCAAGATGACCAGACAAAATCGTGGGTAAGCTTAACATCGGTCAACTGGTCTGCCGTAGGTGTCCAGTCTGGCTGAGCCGGTACTTCATCGTCGCTATCAGTTTCGGCGCTGGGGCCATCAACAAGAATCTCTGCGGCCTCATCTTCTTCAGGACTGGCTTCCAAAGGAAGCCTGAGACTGGCATTGCTCACTGAGAGTGCCTGCTTGGTCTGTGCAACCTGCTGGAACGCCCGCCGCGGGGGTCGCGATGCGCTCGGACATGCGACCCGCGACCATTGAAAACATCTTCTGCCAACGACTCCATCCGACGTCGGCCCCCTCCACGATCGCCTGGAAAACGCCCCCGCCCACGGCGGCCTCGCGCAGCTCAGAGCCCGCTGCGAAAATTGCCCGACGCGTTGGTCCTTGATGCGCCCCTGCCTCGCCCGACTCGTGAGTCCTCGCGCGCCGCTCGCAGCGCTGGAAATCATTGCGCGGCCCCCTCGCGGCGCCCGCGCGCGGCCTGATCGGTCTTCGCGGAGCCCGCGCCGTCGCGCCCAAGCCGCTTGCCAGCCGCGAACGGCCCCCCGCAGGAGATCTCCCGCGCTCGAATGGTAGGCCTCGGATCGCGGGGGCGTGGCGCGGACGGCGCAGCCTCGTGGTCCAAGCCTCCTGGCTTCACCGAGCAAGGCATTGTAAGTTGTTTGTTCCGACGCGCGCATCCGAGCGGCGCGCCGTGGCCGCGCGGTCCAGGATGGCGACTAACATGAGGCACAATTGGTACCACTTCCACGTCCGCTTCTCTGGTGTCATCAGAGACTGGCTAGACCTGCCGGTGCTGGGAGGGCCCGGCTGCTGCCCCTTCCGAGCGAGGACGCACCCCGCACGAGCCAGCATCGCACGAGGTGCCGGGGGGGGCGGCAGCTGGCTGAGAAAGACTGGTTTGAGCCGAGGGCGCCTGCGGATTCACGTAGAATACGGCAGCGGCACCCCCAAGCTCGACGACCCGGCAAGATCTCTGAGTCCACGGAGAGACTTGCAAACCATCTCTGCCATCCACCCTCGGGGAAACCGAAGATATGCATCACGATGCGTCTGCCTGCCCCTACTTCGCACGCCCTCGATCGACAGCCGCCGCGTGCCTTCCATGCGACGACGCCACCTGGAAGGTCAAGAACCATGCCGAGCTGCCTGAGCATCTCCACTGGACGCAATAAAGACACATCACAGGCAACCAGACGCACCGCGAGAGCACCGAAATTCTTTGCCACGGCAACAGGCAGGGTCCAGCTGGAGAGAAACCTGGTCAAAGCCCATGGCGCTCATGTCAAGAGTAGGTTATGAGCTGGCTTCAATCCAAAGGTATCTCCCAGATATCTCACCATCTTCTACTGATCTGTGCCACGGACTCCACGCTGAACTCCAGCATCCACGAAAACGAAACAACGTGAATATGAAGTCCAATGAAAGCCTGCCCGCCAGGATCAGCAGTCGCGAAGATAGGAAAGGCAAAAGAACTAACTCCAGAACGGATCATGGGTTCCCGTTGAAAAACGCCATGCAGAGCGACATCTGCCTCAAGATGAACAGTCTGGAAACCGCCGAAGCCCGCTTGCCGCTTGCGCCCTGGCTTGTCCGGCCCGTTCGCAGTTCCGAGACCAGCGCCCCATCTCCCCGCGACGGGCGCACTTCGAGCGACCCATCAATATACTTTTGGTCCACCGCTTCGGTCGCACACGTCCAGTCCGTTTCCCTCGACCTCTTCCCTGGCGGGGGCCATTGCACTTACCTGTTTTTTTCGAAAAGACCTTATTGAAAAAAGCCTCGCCCCAGCTTCCGCCTGCGAGAATGCCGCGGCACCCGACTGCAATTGGCGCGGATGGCGACAGCCCCATCTTCACCCAAAACCACATCCTCGGGCATGCCCCGAAATACAAAGTTCATGTTTCTTCGTCCATGCACTTGGGCGTCTCAGTCAAGATCTCGTCCTCCACGAAAGACTCGGGCGAAGCACACAGAGACTGTTCCATGATAATCCATTGGACGTCGTCACGATCTGACACCCGGTGGCCGTCCGTCCTCGCCCCCTTGGTCTCCGACGAAGTGCGGAGCGGAACTCATCCATAGATGCGATGGCCGCCTTTACAGGATGGCAGCGGTCGCTCAACCTTCCGACGCTACTCGCGCACGAAGTCAGAGTCGCATGATCCCTCAGTCCAATGCTCAACCGTGCCCCAGGCAGCTTCACGGAGCTCGGTTTCTCTGAGAAACATGCACGCTTTCAACCCATCCGGCAAGATGAAGTTCTCCTCGAGTGCTCGGAAGAGCAATCGCTTGCGAGCGGTATAATGGGATACTCGTCTCGCGTACGCTTGGTGTCGTCCGAATTGGATTGAAAAGCTTGCCAGGAGTCATCGGCTTCCTGCGGTCTTGGTGCTCGGCGAAAGCCTTCCTGGCATGTTTACCCACAACCTGCCCGCTGTCCTCCGAGGACAGCTGGTCGTCGGTGAGTTCGTTGATCATGATATGGAGGTCATCCTTGGCGTAGAGAAGACTAAGGCATCCGTGGCGCGACTTCAGGGGTCCTGTAGTGGCGAGCCACACCTGCAACTCCTGCATGTGAGGTTATAAAGGAGCATCTGGATCTTTTCATCCCAAGCGGGAGGCTGGTCGCATGGTATCTTTGGGGCCTCCGATTGTTCAGGAAATCGCCCCTCTGGCGATCAGAAGATCCGGCAGCGGCATGCCCCCGATCAGTCGGGGCGAGAGGAGAAGGAACAGCCTGTCCCTGCAGAGGCGTGCCCAGCCGACCTGGCGCAGCCCGCGAACCGCGTTCCCGCGCGTTCCAACCTATCGCCCATGAGGATGATTGCGCATTGGGCTGTGCCTGCGTCCAGGGCTGCGAGAAACATCGGGCCCAGTCTTGATCTGACCAGCCCACGTCGCCATCCCCTCCCCGAGGAACGTCTCCTCGCCCTCCGCCTCCTGCCAATACCCTGTCCTGGCTGTGACCAAACCCCCGCTGGAAGCTCATCTTCTCGAGCCTGAGCGTCGTCTGGAAGATCCACGGCGGCGCTCGGCGCAAGAGGGTGGGAAGCGGGAAGAACAGAAAAAATGGAATACGTCACCTGAGAGACGAGTGACAGGGGATTCGGCCTGACTTCCCTCGAGGATCGCAACCACGGGCTCGGCTGCCATTGTGGAACGCACGGAAGCAACTGCATGGAATACAGAGACACACGAAGTCACAAGTCCCCATTGCGGCGACGCTCGACAGCGATGCCACCCAAGAGGGAAGGACGGCGCCCAATCAGCGTTGGGCGAGGCCGCGGCCGGACGCCCCCCGACCCGAATTGCCGACCCGCCGCGTCGACCGACGCTGGCGGGTGGCGCGCCAGGGCGCCGGCCGAAGCACATGGGCACCATGCTCCCCTCGAGGGTGGTGGGGGGGAGAAGACGAAACCGCGACCGCGGACGCGCCCGCCGCACTTTGGCGAACGGACACGCCGCGCGTCGCCCCAGAGGTCTGCCAAAGCTGCGCCACGGCAAGCAGAGGAGACACCCCGGGCGGACGCCCTACCCCCAGAGTGCCACTATGGGCAGGTAGGGCGCCACACGCATGACCGGATACTTGATGCCCCGCCCCGCGGCCAGGCGGCAGAGTGGAGACGACGCGACCGCGCGCGGAGGCGAGGGGAGCAGGAGAGGACCCCGACGCACGGCCGCGCGGCATGCGAGCAAGCCCGCGCGGGAGCCAGGCCCGCCCGACGGAACGGCGCGTGGCGGGTGGTCACGCAGCCGCCCGCCGTCGCGCTGTGCGACGCCAGCTGTCGGCTTATGATTTGTAATGACAAGTTATTACTGCCCCATAAGTCTCCATTCCGGCGACGCTCGACAGCGATGCCACCCAAGAAGGAAGGACGGCGCTCAATCAGCGTTGGGCGAGGCCGCTGCCAAACGCCCCCCGCGCCGAATTGCCGACCCGCCACGTCGACCGACGCTGGCGGGCGGCGCGCCAGGGCGCCGGCCGAAGCACACGGGCGCCATGCCCACCGCCGCGGCCCCAGGCGCTGAGGCCGACGCGCTGCCCCCGCGGGCCCGCGACACCCAGCGGGCCCGCGAGGCCCAATGCCAGGCAGGGACACGGACGCATGACCGCAGCACTCGAGGGAGCGGGCGTCGCAGCCCGCGAGCGAGTGCGCGCGACAGGGACCGGGCGAGACCGAGACCGCGCAGGCCAAACGCTTGGCATCGCTGGACGCCGCAGGAACTCCTGCCTCTGGCTCGTCGTCGCTGGACGACGCGGCGAAATGCGCTTCGGCGATGGCCTGGCGCTCCAACTTCTCGACGTCAAGATATCGCATCCATGCCGGAATCTGCCAGTCGCTGTGCATGGGCTTGGAGTGCAAAGGTACAGAACCCCTGATCCGCTGGTAGAGGATAGGAAAGAAAGATGGAGATCTTTTCCCCCTGCGCGATCAAAGGTCTAATCGATACCAATACCTGAGCCCAAAAGGCCAGGGGCCCTATTACACGGGTTCAATTCACACACCCCGTCCCGAATCCCGCCCGCAACGGCAGGAATCGGGAAAAAAGGAGAAAAGAACCTGTAACCCTTTTTACTCCTCAGCAATGTCTAGCAGCTGAGCGCGCAATCTGCATCGCCTCAGCCGCGCCCCGACCACCACGGCAGCGCGCAAAAGCATGTAGCACATCAGCTGGCATGATCGGGCAAGGAAAGGACGAAAGAGCACCCAGGGCCCCTATTTCTTCTCCAAGCACGCTTTGGTGCCCCCTCGGTGCGCCCCCAAAAAAAACGCTTCGGCACTCGAGGGCGGAGAAGAATGAGGCACGGGCGAGCGGAGCAAGAGGATCTGAGCAATCTAAAACAGCAGCAGAAGCTGCTGCGTCAGAGACGCAGCAGGTGTTGCCACCAGCTGTCAAACTCAAGCTGGATATCAGATCATTCTCCATGCAAAGTCGTCCTCCCAATATATCGCATACAGGAAGCAACATAATGTAATGTAAAGTCGTGTTGAGAAACACGGTCGCGTTGAGAAACACGTGTAGTCGAAGCGAATGATCCATGTAATGCGAAGTCGTGTTGGAAACCACGATAAGCTGCATAAGCAAATTCTGCATTGGGTTACTCCCCATCGTCGATACTCCTTAGGAGTGTGCCTCAGGTTTCAAAAGATGTGCATAAGGGGCCACTTATCGTGCATAGTGAAATGGCCAAACATTAAATGTGTATTGACCGCCCGAGGCGAACTTCGCAAATATGAAGTTCAAGCAAGCTCGAGCAGTGGGCCTTGCGGCCAACGTATCTAGGTATTGCCTCTCATGTAGAGCCTGTTGTCCCACGCTCGGTAGCCGCCGATCCCGACGAAACTGGTTGTGTACGTCGCCCAAGGCGCCCTTGGGGTCCAGTTGTGGATACGATCATTGTATTGTAAATCACGGATGCATGCGAACTCGTCGTTGTTCTCCGCGATGTACATCCAGCACTTGTTGTAGTAGCTCCAGTACCTTGGGCCCCATTGGCTGCCCTCAAGGTGATGTCGCCACCACGTTGCGTAGTCATCGGCCGTGCGCGCCCGCTTGGCACGCGGGGGCGTCACTGGCCTGCGACTGCCGTCGCTGGTGTGGGCCGATTGCCAGCCGCTCTGCTGTGGGGCGGCGGCTGCGCCGCTCCGCCCAGCGGGCATCCCTGCCAGCGCGCCAGAGGCGCGGCTTCCAGCAGCGTCGCCGTGGGCAGTGCGAGGCTGCGGCGCCATGGCGCCATGTGTATGAGAGGAGCGCGTGGGGGTGGTGTCAGGATCGGTTCTAACCCCTGAACCCTTCCCTCCTGTCTCATTAGATTCCATGGCAGGTCCAACAGAGGCGAGTCTGGCAAGCTTGCGCTGCGTGGTTTTGTCATAAGTGACATCCCCGCGGGGTGTGGCAATCGTGACAAGACCACGCTCCTGCCTGGTGCCCCTGTCCATCCTACCTGCATTCAACCACCAATTCTTGCGGCCAGCGAGGCAAAGCGAGACGCTGCGGGCAAGAATGCCGCAAGCGTCGCGCATGTCTTCGAAGGTCCAAGGAGCCTGACCGGTTGCCTCGCGGGCTCGGGTCATCTGGTGGTGGAATCGGGAGTCATTGAGGAAACGTTGGGCGACGTTGCGGTAGGGACGGTACAATATGCGGTCGTCCTCAGGTTCGCCCGGCATCCTGCGCGCGCTTGCAGGTGGGGAACCTGCGTCGCACCACAATGTGTACCTCTCTTCCGCCTTTTTCGCCAACTTTGTCAACCTGTTTTTCTGTTCGCCAATGCTTGACCGCTTGCCCGTCATGTAGACGCGCGCCCCGTCGGTCATGAAGTGGTCGACGTCGTTCTGGGACAGGTTGTTCCTGATCCAGCGGTTGAGGCCCTGTAGGTACGCCAAGTCGCTGGCCTCAGCTCCACCTTTGCCTGTGGCGCCTACAGAGGTACTGCATTGCCAACAGATGTCGCAAAGGGCCCCATCACCGGTGACGATTCCCCAGGATAGGAGGCGATCGCAGTTCCGGCATCGCGGAATATCGCGCTGGAGCTCTTCGGGGGCCCCAGACGAAGCCAGATCCCCAAGAGAACCCCGGCGGGCGTTGACACCAGCTCCTGACGCAAGGGAATGACCTATCTGGTTCATAGCCTCACGATTGAGCTCAGCGGTGGCTCGAGAAGCGATCGATCGTCCGACCCCCTCGATCTCGGTCAGCGATAGCCGATCTCCCGGCAGTCCAGTGCACTCGGTGGAGCCGATGTCCGTGGAGTCCGTCTGACCACAGGATCGGGCCAGGTCCGCACGAATGCGCGTGGCCTCTGCCTGCAGGGTGGTCCCGTTGTCCCCCACATTGCGGTCGACGTTGTGCTGCTCGGCTAAGACCTGCACCATCGTCTCTTGATCTGGTGCGGCCGAAGCAATACTACCTGGGTCCTGTGTCACGTCAATTGAAGTATCCTGAGTGGCAGCGCCTGGGTCGTCCTGGTCAGGCGCAGCAGGTGTTGCCACCGGCTCCTCCCATACGGGGAAGCCTGGATCTCCATGTCTCGTCTTACACTCTGTGAAGAGTGTTCGAAACGCTGTCAGAGCGGGATAGTTGTTGTTGATAGAAACGTTGGAAAACTGCTGTAGCTCCTTGATACCATCTAATAGGAAATTCTGGTTCACTTTAGAGATACATTGGAAGATCCCTGTGGTTGATCCCTGCACGGATTCAGGGCCGAGAAAATGTACCATCTTCTTGAAAAAGTGGTCTGCGCTACAGATTGGCAAATCCCGTGCCCAGGTACGAGTGTGGTTGTAGTCTATCTTGTATGTCTCTGTCTCGGTCCCAAATTGGAACTGGAACCGCAGATAGGAATCCATCCTGTCCACTACAGGATTTGCAGCCTTAACCCGATCGTAGCTGTATCTGGTCGCACCGCCGTGTATCTCGATTATCTGGTTGAGTTGGAACATCGGTGACTCCACCAGCGGTGCCGATGTCCAGAAATATACCGCGTGGTCGTACGACTCACGAATCCAGTTGTTAGGATCCTGTGGACGGTAGTCAGGATGTGTAATGATATTTTCTGGCGGGTCGATAATGCTGTCGAGAATGGAGGACCCAGGGTCCTCATCTGCATGAATCTCGGCTGTAGTCTCAGTCCGCATAGCATCGTTGTCTGCTTTTTGTTCCCCAGTCAATGCTATGGCAGAGGTGTCAATGATGACGGCGACTGGGTCAACAGTGGTTTGTCCCGCCGTTTGTTGAGTGCCGTCGTCGCCTTCCATGGGGTCATCGGCGGGTGTTGCCACCGGCTCCTGGTCGGATCCTGGTGTCCGAGGAGCGGGGCGCCTGGTCGGCGTACGTGAGATACGCACCCTGCGAGGAGTCGGGAGTCCGAGGCATGGCAGATCGCCTGTGCGAGCGTACTTTTCAATCTGAGCACTGCACGAGGTTGGGCCCCTCATTGCGACATCCATGTGGGCGGCGTCTATCTTGTCGGCACGCACTGGTAAAGCGAAAACAATGCCCTTGAGGGGTCGATTTTTGTCACAATACCAGATGTTGACCCATCGTAAACCGCAGTTGAGGATGGGCACCTGCGCTGCAAAGAACTACTCGAAAACTCCGAAATGTATCACAGAACCGTACCTGTGGCCCTTGTCCATACGGACTCTGGTGTTGTAGTCGCCCTTGGGGTAGTGGTTGTCGTAGTGGTAGCAATTGATCGAACCCCAATTTTTGGCGATAGTAAAATCTCCCATGCGGCATCATTGAAAATGGGACGTCGTTCCCAACCTGTCTGTGTAATATTTGCCGTGATGGGCCTGAGGGCCTCTCTGCAACATGACACTGCGACCAACCAGTTCTTGCCCTGATTGCTGTGTCCAATATTGCTGACCATGGCGCGGACAATGGCCTCATCCAAGGCGTCGGCATCGGCGGCGTGGCCAGCAGGGGTCGCCCCCAGCGAGGGAGCGATGGGTTGCTGAGCCGATGACGCTGAAGCAGACTGCGTCTGCGGCGACGTGTCCGTGGCGTATGCCTTTGCAGTAGGTGCTGCCGTCGGCGTTGGTTGGTGTGCATCAGACGGCGATGGTGGGGCAATCCCAGGAGGGTCGGCTATCGTGTCCACCTCCAACTCCTGTGCCAGTTGCTCGTGTCGCGATTGCTGCCGAGGAGTAGCGCAAATCTCGTATGTGCTCAATGGCGGTCTCTGGGCCAGTGGCGGGTAGTCCCAGCACGGGCCCGTGGAAGGCCACAATTGCTTGCCTGCCTCACGGTATCCGTTCAGACGGCGAACGGCTAGGACTGCAGCGGCTAGGGCCACATCCTCAGTCATGATAGCGCCCTGCGCGCCAAGACAAAATCTGCCACCAGATTGTCTGGCAAATTTCATGTCGATCACGAGCTCCACCTCATTCTTGTAGTGACTGAATTCGTATGGAGGAACAAATGTATGAGGATTATGTTTGGCACGGTGTATATACGTACTTGAACTGTAGAATGCCTCAGAAGGCTGTGATCCCTGTTGCCTTCTGCCTCTTTGAGACGGGTCAACGTAGCCAGGAATGATCCCTGTCTTGAGGATGCTTCTCCAAGCACGGTATGTCGTGCCGTGGTGGAGGTATTTGACGTCCGACCATTGCCAACTCTCCCAGCCCATATTCCATGGCTTGGAAAATGGATTGACCGAACTCTGTCCTCCAACGCATCGAATAGCAATGGCGCTGCTCCAATCGAAGCAGCTGGGATTGCTCCCGGCAGGGACTGGTCTAGCGTAAATCTCGACCATGTTTTTTTCTCCGGGTCGATGTGCGTCTGGAACGCACGAAATATAAAGATCGGGTGGTAATCCGTCCAGCTCTCATACCCAGCTGACAACCGTCTTTACTGTAATGCGTCACGGCCGCGTCAGTGGATGGCCCGTTGCCTTGATCACGACGGTCGCGGAATTTCCATTCTACCATTTCCTCGAAGGATTTCCAACGGCAGGGAATATTCCAGCGTTGCTGCGCCTTCTTCGTCCATTTGATGACCCGTGGATCAGTAAACTGATCGATGTTGAATTGCTTGTTGGAAGTCAGATGGCGGAGCATGGTCGTTATATCCTTGCTCATGTATGTAGGATGACCAAGCCACTCACGCGTAAGTAAATCGGGTCCATAACGTGTCTCCTCGCACGGTGGAAGGGAGATCCATTTCCATCCTGGGAAGCATTATTTGGCGATATCAGGAGCGCGGGTGCTCACGCAGTCGTCGTAATCCAATTGAGATGCCCAATCGTGATTGCTGATGAATTCCATGCCGTCGGGTGCTGACGTGCCCCGAAGCGGAGGGGGTACGTAATAGTGATCATCTGGAAGGCCAGCCTGAAGTTTGAACTCACGTGGAGTGTAAGTGTTGTCGAATGTAGTGATCTAACTCATGTCCTCATGGCAAGATCGCTCGCAGCAGTCCTGCCATGAAAGTATACGCATAGTCTCCGATGGCTGAACGAACGTAGGAACGTTGCCAGCAGGAGTTGCCTCCAGCCCCGCAGCCATATCAGCATCCTCATCTGAGGCAGCATGCGACCCCGTGTCGGGGCGCGTAGATGGCATGGCCTTCGGAAGCGGGCCCGGTGGCAGAGGCTGTCTGTCCACGCTGGGCGGAGGTACCGGTGACGTCGCAGGGTCTGCAGCGGATGGCGCTGCAGCGGGCCTGGCAACCGGCCCCGGCGGCTCAGGCGGGACCTCGATGCAATCCAGGGCTGTCTTGGTGCAGTACCCTTCGCATGCCAGGATGGTCTCCGAATTGCCCATGCGAGGTCCGACACGAGGAGAGCGCAGTAACTCACGCCCTTGAGAGATACGCGACTTGTTTGCATCATTGACCTCAGCTTTATCGTGGATCTTGTCCACGAGCTGCTCGTAGACATTCCATGTGAAGGCATGTGCATCATTGGAATGCATTTTCAGCGTAGGCCTTAGGAACTCCTTTCTCTCGACCGAATCGTAGGATGCCCAAACACCCGGGTAGTCCTCAATCAAGGAGAGAACCTTGAGGTATAGCTCCTCGTGTGCCAGACAATATGGATCATCATTCTTATTCTGATGCGGCTTGTGATCCCAGGAGTGGGGCATTGTTGCGGAACGCGCTCACCAGCAGGTGTTGCCACCGGCATGGATTGCGGCAGTGCGCCGCTGGCGCACGAATCCATCCAAGCGCAGTGGGCCATTTCTTCTGCAGCTTGATTCATCAACGTCGCGAGGCTGAGATGCCTCTTCCACTCATCCGTCATCTTCTCGCGGAACTTGAGAACCGCTGATATCTCCTGGGCCTGTGTATAGGCCTGAGAGTCCGTCACGGCCGTCAGGAGTGGAGGCCGAAACGGGTATCGCTGAGAGGGTAATGACTGAATCACTGCACAGGAATTGCGGTAGCATACCGCGTCACAAAACTGAGTCGTCATCATTGCCATGTTTTGGTTGTTCTGCTTGGCGTGCCAGTCTGTGGGTGTGACTCTGTCGTATGACTCGACCCATTGCTCTGAGGAAAAGACTGCGATGCCTCGAGCTTGCATGTGACGGGTCAGGTCAGCAGTGTGAAAGTCAAAGTTGGGGTGTACACCCCAATGCTTGGCTTTGCCTGGTCCCATCACGGTGGGACAGCGATAATATTGTATCACATCGATGAAACGTGACACGTCGACCATCACGTGCACCTGCAGTCTTTGGGGCGCAGTCCTCGCACTCGAGGTGTGTCTTCTCGCGTGCGGTTGTGGGAGCACGATCGTGGTGGCGCCGTGTATCCATACAGTGTTGGTTGTGGGCGGCACAGCCGATGTCGCTCGCGCTCCGAACCACAAAAGCGTTCAGGCCCCTGCTGTAGTGTCGCTGCTTCACATATGCAGGGAAGCCTGTTGCCCAATAGTCCCAAATGACCTCGCTCAGGCTGCGCCATTCCGCCATGGAACGATTGTCGTTCATGTACATCAGGGCTCTCGCCTTGCGGATCGTGGTGGTCATGCTGCGCTGATCGACCGTGTCCTCGGTCTATAATTGTAGGATAGCTGCGATACGGATCTCTTGCGCCTTGGCGGACTGATCACGAAGCGTGGCCATATCGCAGCGGGCGTCGCCACCGGCTTCTGGCAGTAGAATTAGATCCTGACCAATCGGAGCGCCGTTCTGCTTGAAGAATTAATTGTAATTCTCGTGCGAGAACGCCCACATCATAATGTCGTCACGGATGAAGACTGACAGATGCTCGAGGGTGGCGCCGCCCATGCACTCTGCCTTATTAAGGCATGGCATGAAGAGCGGCACGAGACAGACGCGGGATGCTTTTGCAAGCTCATCCCGTCGCTTCGGGCTGTTGAGCTCGTCGACGCCGTATCCTGGATACCTCTTATGCTGATTGGCTGTG
Source organism: Prorocentrum cordatum (assembly GCA_963575745.1). Taxonomy (NCBI): domain Eukaryota; class Dinophyceae; order Prorocentrales; family Prorocentraceae; genus Prorocentrum; species Prorocentrum cordatum. The sequence goes on along the minus strand of CAUYUJ010013891.1, from coordinate 348,790 downwards.
GAGCCTTTCTTCCTTTGCATAATCCACGTCGAGTCTGTGTACAAGTTTGCCCATTTGTACGCATGCCCTGAAGGATCCAAGGCGTGGTGGAGGAGCATGCCCAAGTCCTCCTGCACCATGCCAAACCATCCTCTCTCTAAAAGAACGGCTGATACCAACCGACCACCGCAAAACGCACTGTACTTCGCCTGGGCCAATTCCAGCGGACCCAGAGCGGATCCTGGAGTAATGCCAGGGTCCTCCACATCAGGTTGCTCACCAGGGTTTACGCTACCCTCCTCGTAGGGCTGCCATTCCTGGGGGCCGAGATGCTTTTGGGTTTTCCAGCCGTCAGGGTGATCAGAAGGCGTTGCCACCGTCTTGGGCCTCGAACCTACTCCTCCAAGCCCGCCGCGGCTAGTCTGCCATGTGCTGAGCTTGCGGCGGAATTTCTTAGTTTGGTTGAAGTCGGAGAATGCCCGCATCTCGGTGACAAGATGATCCTCGACTACGTGGCCGATGTGCCCTGCCACGTCTGATGTCCTGGCCAGGGCAGGCGGGCGCACTGGGAGCTTGATCTGTTCACGGTCGAGAGGATAAGCATGACTTGGGGTAGGCGAACCCTCGGCATAGATGCCTGGTGGCATACGTAAGCCATCTTTCTACATCTCAATCGTCTCTTGGGCCGCGTCCTGGGACCATTGGCCCAGCATGGCGCCCCCCACCTTCGACCAGTCGTTGTGTAACATCTTCCATTCCACGTCCAACACGTGAGTGGCAAGGTCCGTTGGAGGGCACCTGCGATGTGATCCAGGGATCGCCGCATTTAAATGATCAGGTAGAGTACGGATCTTATCCTGGACCGCTGTGTTGCGCGTGAACAAGCTCAAGATCACGCGCATCGCCTTCATCAACGACATCCAGGGTGTGGCTGTCATTGAATTGTACTAGCAGTGGGCGTTGCCACCGACGCGACCCATAGTGTTGCCGAAGCTCCCCGTCGCGTCCAAGGACGCGGCGCGGGTGGTCTCGACGAGGGCGGTGACATCCGGCACGCAGAGGTGGTGCTCGGCGCTGTGGTCCAGGCGCAGGCGGCGCAAGAAGATGAATCCGTCGTCATCTCCACGAGGGCGGCCTGTTTGACCGTGGAACGCAAATCCCACACGGTCATTGTCGTCGGCCTCGGGGTCGCAGCGGGCGTCGCCGCCGGCGGCCCAGCCCGAGAGGTGGAGGGGCGGGGCCTGATCCATCTCTGGAAGGGGGAAGTCGGGGGTAGAACCAATCCCCTGGACGTGATTCTCGCGCGCTGCAAGCATGATGCTGGCAGGCGTCGTCGCTCGAGTCGGAAAACAGCTGCGGGAAGAGCGCATCACAAGAGTCCTAGATCTGTCTGGCCCAGGGGGCAACGACGAGGGATGACGGGAGCGTCTACCATGTGGCGAACGGGCCCGCGCACGGGGGGGGCGAGAATCGCTGGCCGCGGCAGGGGCACCGATATGGTATGAACATGCATGTAGTCCCTCGTGGTCGCATTGTCCCACACAAAGTTTCCCGCGTGCTGTGCCTGTCTCCCCCCGACGCTCCTTGTCAGTAAGCAAAATCTCACACCGTTCCTGACATCCATCCAGTTGCGGGGGCTCGGCAATATGCGGTAAACCATCGGGCCGTCTGGGCCCTCTCAACGGCCTCCAAAGATTCTTCGGAGCACACTGCATAGGGGCAGCGGGAAAAGTTAGCGATAGTTCCAGTAAGTCCCCCCCAGAGATCTGCTTTCTTCGGCTCAAAAGGTTTAGTCATCATATCTGCGATTTGTTCTTTTGTACCTACATGTTTAAGCTCGACATGTTCGAACTGGCATGTCTCACATCTCCAATCCAAATTAATACGATGAGTACGATGAAGATGACGAAAGGCTGGCGTGCGTCCATTTTGAAGCATCTTGATCACGGCCCGGCTGTCCTCCAGGACGATAAGATGCACTTTTGGAGAGCTGCTCTCTTGAGCAGGCTCTGGGTCCACGTGTGGCACAGCACCCTCGTGGGATATCGTGCGCCTCTTTTGAGTCGTAAGTAGCTCCGTCTTCAGCGGTAGCTGCCTACGGCTAGGAGAAGATCCCCTTGTAGGGGACGCCTAATAGGCGATGGCTTGCGCCTCTTCTTCTCGGCGGCCAGAGTCGGACATATCGCCGCAGCGGCACGTCCCAGGCAGCCCGGGCAAGTCACCTTCTCATTGCAGGTGCTGGCATCCTCCACCACAGCCTCCCAGAATGAAAGCAGTGGTAGTCCCTCAAGTCGCAATGCCGAGTCAAGAGCAACGATCTCGGACTCTGTGGAAGAGTGCGAGACGACCGCCTGTTTCTTGCACACGGCATTGACAGGAAAGAACGCGTCGGGTCCAACGAGCGCCGCGAGGACGCCAGCCGTGGACTTAGAGGAGGTAGTGCAGTCGGCAAACGAGGCGTCGGTGAAGATCACGATGGACAGCTTGTCCGAAATGTCACCAATCCATCCATGTAGACAATGGGTACGCGTCGTTTTGAGGTAGCATATCAGCCGATGAAGGCGTTTGTCACACGTGGTATTCCATTTGGCAAATCTCTCTGGCTAGCATGCACACTGGGTGCAAAAGATCGAAACGACAACAGCGTGCCAAATAGAGAATCTTCATCAGTGCACTCGCCGCGTCCTGGCCGAGGATGCCCTCGTCGGAATAACCAGACTCGGTAAAGGAGGTGTCCTCGATGCCAGGAGTCTCTGCGTCGGGTAGGTCATCGTATGTGACTGTCGTGGATTGCGACGCAACAGTAAGTCTTTCGACCGACCCAGCTGGGCTGGATGATCGTGACCGAGCGCTAAGCACGCTAGTGGGTCTCGCGACCGACCCAGAGGAGCTAGGCGATTTGGATCGCGAAGCCCTTGGGGAGTCAGACCGTTTACGGCGCGAGCCTGGCTCTTGGGTACGATTGGAGGCGCACTCCAGGTAACGCTCCATACATTGGTCAGTAAAGCCAAGCATATCATGTCGTATACCACGAACTTGTTTAGCTCTCTGGTATTATTTCTCGCTGTGGGTAGGCAACATTGGTCGAATGGTAGACATTCGCTTGTCGAAGACATTCTGGGGAACGTCATAAGCCTGTTGACCACAGCCAAGGTACTGAGAATACGGAGGGGGCGGATCTAGGTCAATGCCGCTTTTGCGGACCAGATCCCAGCCGGCATGTAGGTTGGTGGCTGGCCGTGCAAGTTTGAAGTCGCCCACGTACACTGAAAGGATCAAGCCCAGTTTGTTGTGTCTCCACACACACATTCCCAGCCTGGGATAGGCTCGAATCCAACGCTTTCCAGACATGTGCGACACTTGCGCTCCCAGAACACGCCGGCCAGAGGGTGTCCGTAAAGTGCCAATCGTAGTCGGCACACGGGATTCCTGCACTTGGCCCAGGATGCAGGTTGACGCCACTTGGGTAGAGTAATCCAAGTATCGACTGGGTCGAATCGACCATCTCCGAATGATAAGGCTTGAGTGTATGCGCCTGGCGCATCACTCTGTTCGCCTCCTTAATTTGGCAATAGCGCGGTGGCGTCACAAAACTTAGAAGCCTCGATGTGTGACGCGCTAGACGCTGCGTCGGCGAAGATGGCGGCCAAGCCAGTTCCGTCTTTGCCAGTGTTGCCCTGAACCACCACTCGGCCCTTGAACTTACGTAGTTCCAAAGGAAGTTCCTCATGTTTCACGGAAGATAGCTCCAATATGTTGAAGAAGTCCACCTTCTTTCCTGTGCGAATCGCCTCTGATTCAACGACGTCCTTTTCGGCAACAGTCTCTATCATCCATGGTTGCTTCTTCTCAAGGCGTTCGTATTCTTTGCGTGGGGCCTCCTGTGCGCGTGGCTCTGCGGCAACTTCACGCTTGTTCAGATTTCTGGTAACAAGGGCCGGGCGTGCCCATGGTGACTCAGGAAGCTTCTCTCTGTGTGCCGGTGTGTAGGTGGGTCCATGTGGCATACTGGGCACTGCGACCGACGGGGTGAACTTGCGGGCAAGCGGGTTCACAGTCCCGAAATCGTTCCCCTCACTGTCAACGAGCACCACAGTGCGTGCGACGCCAGCAGGCTGTGGTGATGGTCGGCGGTAGTACAATACAGTTGTAATGTCACGTGGGCCGCCAGGTAGTTTGGCATACAGAATCTCCTTGTTGGTCACGCCCATGACGTCCTCGTCGCGAATGACAGCGCCGCTGTCCAGATCGTAGGTAATACGGAGTTCCACTGTATTCCATGTGGGTCCACCAGCCGTAGTTGTGCGAAAGAGTCCCACCAGCCCTTTGGGCGTGAGTGGTTTAGGTAGCCTTCTCTGTCCTCAACCCCCCAACCCCCCTTCTTCCCCTTCGGGGAGGGGTTTACCCCTCCCCCTACCCCCTCCCCCTGGGTCTGGAGAGGGCGGGCCGCGGGTCGTTGGAGGGGTCTTTTTCGACTCCTGGGAGGGCTAAACAACGACGACCCTCGCAAAGATTCTGGCCCCGACGGGGGGGCTGAGAAAAAAAAAAACCCTCTTCTGTGAAGCCAACATCATTGATTTTACTACGGTATTGGCACCATGTTGGCCTTCTGAGGGGGCAGCGCTCCTCTTCCGTGTTCTCAAAATCATCGATTTTACGAAGGTGTTGGGCTCAATTTGTCCTTCTCAGGGGGTAGCGCTCATTTGCGCTTCTGAGGAGGTCGCAAGAAGCTCCCAAGAGGCCCCAAGATGCCCCCAGGAGGCTCCCAAGAGGCCTCCAAGAGGCTCCCAAGAGGCCCCCAAGAAGCCCCCAGAGGCTCCGAACAAGCTCCCAAGAGGCTCCCACGAGGCCCCCAGAGCCCCCAATAGGCTCCCAAGAGGCCCCAAGAGGCTCCCAAGAGGCACCCAGGAGGCCCCAATAAGTCTCCAATAGGCTCCCAGGAGGAGGGGCCCGAACGACTCACACCAGGACGAGGCGCCCGAACGACTCACACCACGAGGAGCCCGAACGACTCACACCAGGACGAGGGCCCCGAACGACTCACACCACGAGGAGCCCGAACGACTCACACCAGGAGGAGGAGCCCGAACGACTCACACCAGGACGAAGGGCCCCAACAACTCACACCACGAGAAGCCCGAACGACTCACGCCAGGACGAAGAGCCCGAACGACTCACACCAGGAAGAAGGGCCCGAACGACTCACACCAGGACGAGGCGCCCGAACGACTCACACCACGCGGAGCCCGAACGACTCACACCACGACGCGGGCCCCGAACGACTCACACCACGAGGAGCCGAAACGAGTCACACCAGGAGGAGGGGCCCGAGCGACTCACACCAGGACGAGGGGCCCGAACAACTCACACCACGAGAAGCCCGAACGACTCACACCTGGACGAAGAGCCCGAACGACTCACACCACGAAGAGCCCGAACGACTCGCACCAGGAAGAAGGGCCCGAACGACTCACACCAAGACGAGAAACCCCAAACGACTCAAACCACGAGGAGCGCTTTCTCTCCCTCCTCCTCCGCCTCGCCCTTCTCCCGCTCCCCCCACAAGGAGGATGTGCAAGGAGGCGGGAGGAAGGAGGAACAGGGGAGATATGCGGGGCCAAGCGGACACGCGCCTGAAACGCACGACTGTCGGCATGCTTCGCAAGAGTTGCCGCTGTGAGATGGGCTGGTGAGGATGCGCGAAGCGTAAAGCATTTAGCTCGTTTGTCCTGTCGGGTCCACGCCCGAAGGGCAGCTCGCTCACGTGTCTCGCGAGCTTGTTTTATATCTTCTGCGTACTCAATATCTTTCTTCCGTTGTCCCCGAGACAAAGTCTTCCACTTTTCGGGAAGAACGCGGTCTGGACGCGTAGTAGCCTGCACGCGTGTCTCACTGCCGCGGACCACCATTTTGCCGTCCTGCAACATCTGGGGGAGCTCATAGAACCGAACCAGGCCGGTCCAAGGCTCGCTAAGCTCTCGGTGGTCTGCGGCACTAACACCGCCCTAAACGTCTCGGAAGACACCTTCGCCTTCGAAAGTAGAAGTCGTCTCAAACTCTCGCGTTGCATCGAGCTGATCGACAGGGACAGGGATGTTCATCACATCGTCTGTCGGTCTGAACAATTTCCTACGCGGAGTACGGATATGTCGAATGATGCAATATCCGCGCTGCTCCCAGTAATCGGGCTCTGGCGCTGGTGCAGCGACGTCAGGGGCCGAAGGGTGAGTAGCAGCGGGTTTGTCGTCCAGCGTCATCATAGAGGGATCACCCCACTCTGTCGGGTAGGCAAGCGGGAGGTCTGGCATGGGTTTGTCGCCCAGAAGACGAGAAGTAGCTGCCTTGACCTCGTCGTGTGCCTCTGGGTTGTGGTGTCGCAGGGTGCCATCCTTTACAGGGAAGGTGAACTTGCCGTCCGGGATGATAATGTCTTTGACTCTGTGTACGTGACACAGGTCGCCGTCAGGTTTCTTGGCATATGTAGCCGTATCCAAGACGAGATAATCACCAGACCAACGTCCACCTGAGTGCAAAGGGTAACCCATGAACAACCCTTCTCGAGCATTTTCTTTAAGCTTGGCTGTCTCATTGTTGATCTCGGGATTGAAGAATTTCCAAGAGAGTCGAGCACCGAATGGTATGCAGTGCCCGGGAAAACTCTCACCAAATCGGATTTCATGTGCTGTCTTGTCGGCGCGCCCCTCGCCGAGGGCGGCAACGCCCGTGGATGCGTGCACAAAGTTGTGTCCACAGCAAAAGGCCTCCATGGCCTCTTTTTACCGCTCGTGTCCCAGCCCAGACATATGTAACACAGCTCTCGTACCCAGGATGACGATCTTGACAATGCGCTCTATCAATCCATTTGTCTGTGGACGATGAGGGTTGCTAGTGTCATGTGTCCATCCCAGCTGGCGGCGCGCCTTCTGAAGCTCTCCAGAATTCTGTGTAGATGTGCTTCACTTCATCGTTTGCGGCGATGAACTGCTGGAAGGATGCCTTCGTAGTAGCTGCGTCTTTGTGCAGGGCTGGGTACGCCATGAAGGTGCCGGTGTATCTATCGAGTACGACGAGTGCATACTTCTCGCCGCGTTTATCAGCGGCGCCGTCCTTGCCTAAGACGACGTGGTCGGCAGTTAGCGCCTCCCCGAATTTCTTCGGGACAAAAGCCTCGTGGGCTATGTCCTCATCCGCGGGGGCTGCCGGTGGATGCGGTTTGCGCTGTCGCCTGCACGGGGCGTTCTGCGCCATGGTGCGAGAGCAGATCTCACAATCTGGGCGTTACGGACTGTGGGTCATGTAGTGCATAGGGCCAATTGGCTTCTTCTGTCGGTTTGGAAGAACACGGTCACCATCAGAGCGCGCCTCAGCAAGCGTCTCCACCGGCAGCTTCTCGTGGGAAGTCGACGTAGTGCCGATATCTGCTTGAGCCGCGCCTGGGGTGTCCCCGCAGGTCTTTATAGACCCCCCGCATGTGTGAGGAGAACACTGTTGCGGAGACGTAAGCGAGTCGCTGTGTGTATCCAAGCTTGACTTGGCATCATCTTTGTCGAGAGGTTCTTCGACCACAAGGGCCCGTGCTCCTCCTCCCTCGCCGACATGTTGTCTCTTGGGACAGGTCCCGTGGTGGGGCCGTGGCTCGGGTGTCGGTGGTGACTGCTCTGGGTACTTGCAACGCCAGCATATGTCGTGGCAGCGTGTGGGAGAACGCTTGCGCCGACGACGTCTGGGTGCTGATGAGTTGCGCAATCGTGGTGGTGGCATCTTCACAAGATCGTCGTGGCGTAGTTCTGGAACTCTGTTATTGACGGGAACCTTGTACCACTGGCCCCCAGGATCCTGCAGCATGCATCCCAGGTCGGGGTCCCAAAGTTGCCGAAAGCCATCAACCTCAATGAATTGTCCGACTGATAAAAACGATGGACAATCTGGCAAGGGCTGAACTCCGCAAGCCTGCCTACCTCGGGTAATTGGATGTCGTAGTGCTCGTTGACAGTACGATCACCATTGGCTGTTTCCAGAATGTGTTCCTCGCGAATAGATATGCGATCAGATTCGGCCTGCGCAAGCTCGTTCTTATCCTGAATATGGTGCGCAGGTCCACTGCCGAGAACCCAGGAGCGTGTCAGGGCGGCTGTCGATCTTGGTGGGGCGACTTTATATGTCGCCACTGGCTCCTGATGCGTCCCGGAGGACTCTGTGGTAGAGTCGTCGGAACCTGTAATCGCAGTGGGTGTTGCCACCGGCACAGCATCGTGTCGGTAGTCGTGTAGGTCCTTATACCATGATTTGGCCTCCCGTTGACAACGTTGTAGGGCGTCTGCACTCCGTGTCCACCACCATTGTGGCAGCGGATCTGGTACCTTGACGATATCGCCCTCGTTTGGCTTGTCGATCCACTCGTCGAAAGTGGACTAGCCAGAAAGGGCGTACGGGAAGTATTCCACGGTATGTGTGTCGAAACGTATCCGACGCCGTGGTTTGGTAGATGCTGTCTTGGTCTTGTGGATGGTCATAAGAGTCTTGTCGCGCATGACGTAACTGCGGTCGGAGTGGCGTGGGCGGCGATTGATGGCAGGAGAGCGTGTCCTGGACTTAGGGGAGCCACGGGAAGAACTGCGGCTCATGGACGACGGTCACGTCCTCTGTCGCTGCCATATGATCTGCCGCGGCCACGTGGACTGCCACGGCCTCCGCCACGTCCGTCTCTTCCTCGGGAAGATGATCGTGATGATCTATCAGATTGACCTCTCGACTGGCTGCGAGTGTCGGTACATTTCCTGGAGGATGATCGAGATCGGTCGCATTGGCGTCTGTTGTCACGTCGGTTGCATGAGCCCCCCGCATTCCGAAACCCCCCGCGTTGTGGAGAGCGTATGCTCCCTGAGCCGCGGGATGGTGGGCGGCCACGGCTGTCCTGACTGGAAGTCCGTGGACGGCTGGGGCTCCTATCTTCGCACCAGCTGCCAGGTGGGCATATTTGCATGTGTCACCCTTGTGGCACTTGTTTTGGGCGAAGAAGCTGCACTGCGCCATGTGCGGGAAATTGCACTTGTCGTCGCGTGCGCAAATACTGCGCTTGGCGAATTCGAAGCAAAACGGCTTCGATCCGGGTTTTTGGAATTCGCAGGGGCTGAGACGCTACGGCGAGCGTTGGTGCCAGCGTTCGATGCTCGGGAGGATCTGCCGTCCTTCCCGCCCCTGGAATAGGTACGCAAAGCCTTGCAGCGGTCACCATTGCGACAGTTGCCTTTCTTCCAGGCTGCGCAGATGTTCACCTGAGAACGGTTCTCGTACTCGTACCTTAGCTTATTTTGAGTATTCTCAAGTTGTTTGAGCTCCAGCACGTCGAGAACGCGTTGTCGGAGCCAATCATAGGTACGATTTGGGTCGCTTATCTTCATTCGCTGGTACTCGTACATGTCCTGCTTCATCCAGGCACGTCGGCGCATCTGCGTGCGAAACAGAAGTTCTACAATCTTCGGGTCGGGTGCCTCTCGGCAATCCAATAATAAAGCGTCCCAGTCAGTAATGAATCGTTGCAAATCTTCATCTCTCATCCTCCATTCTTTGAGGCGCTCAAAATCGTGCAGGTCGTCATCAACCTCAGTCACTTTGTAGGACTGCAGGATGTGCCAATAGATCTGGCGCCCTTTCAGCATGCGTCCTGCTTTGTGCTCTCTGGTTTCGATGAGCCTGATCTGATAGCGCAAATCGGAAGACAAGATGTCGCTGAGAGCGGTGGCGAGTATGCAATCGATGCTCTCAAAACCCCCGCTGTCTTGTAAGTCTTCGAAGGTACACTCGGGCCGTTCAGCCACGCATAGGGAGGCATAGGCTTTGGAGGGGCGCCCTGGAGCGGCCCCAAAATTCTTCCGTACCTTTTGCTGTCACTCGAGCAGCTGTGTGATCTTAGGTCAGACAGGGACTCTGACGGTGTCTGACTCCTTGATAGGAGTAGTAGTAGTGACCGGAACCGCAGACAATGGTTGCGAGGGTATCGGTACACCGTCGGTAGTTGGTTCTGTGCGCACGGGAGACACGTGGCGTGTCTGTGCTGAAGCTGCCGCGGAGGCTGCTCCTGGTGACGTGCGTCTTTGTTGTGCTGCAGAGGCGCGTGGTGCTTCAGCGGACGCTGCCGTCGGCCTCGATAGGCCTGGCGATGTCTGAAGGTGAAGTGTAGTGTCATTGGTGTTGTCTATCCATAGAATCGTCCGGTTCGTCATGTCCTCGTGTATTTGGTCCACCTTTCGGCGTGCAGAGTAGTCGGTGTCCCGAGAACGTTGGGAATACCAATCATGTCGTTGCTCATAGGCTCGAAGACGGGCGTTGCGTGCCTCCATCTCACCTCCCAGACGTGTGAGACACTCCTCAACACGTACCTTTTCAGCATCTCTGTCCCGAATGACCTGGGAGAGCTCAGACTGCGTGTGGTCCGCCGCCGTTTTTAACCCCCTGCAACCTGTCAGTGGGGCGGGCGAAATCGTAAACCGTAGGAGGAGATCCCAGCTGGCCAGTCTGGGCGCGTCCGACACGCAACTCTGCCAGGGCGCCCTGCACATCAGGTAAACGCTGCTCGATTACAGAGATCCGGTTAGTGAGGGGCTGCACGACAGCGTCGGTCACATCAAGCCGTCGAGCGATGACTCTCTCAGCATTTTGCAACATGCCGATCAGGGTCGACGAGTTGGTATTCGCTTCAGTGCAAAGGGTCGCCGTAGTGTAGTCCATGTGGGATCGAAGACCATTGACTTGGGACTGGACGTCGCCGAGGTCGCGTGCCTCAGCTGGAGGCGGTCGGTTTCGGAGCTGGTCGTGGATCTCGTCATGTAGGATCCTGACCGCTGAAACGCCTGTGTCGCGGACGATCACAAGCTGTTGCTCCATCTGCGCAAGGTAGTTGCGCAGGTGCTCGACCGTCGCCGACCGCCCACCTGAATGTGACATCTCACGGCCAACCTGAAATTGCAGCTCACCTAAGACACGACGATCTTCAGCGATCCTGGAATCTATGATCGCTAAGGCGCCGTCGAAATCTTGACGTAGGGCAGCAGCGTGAGCTGCGTCCGTCTGAACGCTCTGCATCAGTCCAGAGCACTGCCTGGGCAAAGGTTTCAACCTGGTCTCGCAGCTCAGCAAATTCACCTGCAGCGGACGTGGCCGCCGGCAGGTCGTCTGAGAGGAAGAGGTGAGGAGCGTCAGCTCCCTGTTGCATCCTCTCGCGAGGAGCGCATGGCCTCTGAGAGGCCGCACGCGGGCTCGACCTAGTCTCGTCGTAGGGGCCTGTGGCCTCACGACGGTTACGCATGGACGAGCTGCGGCTAGGGCCGTGCGTGCGGTGTCTGACGGGATGATACCTTGGGACGCTGCGTCTGCGGCTGTGCCGCCACTGGTCTACCGAGCTCCTCGAAGGCGGCAACGTGCTCCGACGCCGGAACGGTCGCAGGACTGGCTGGGCCAGCCCTGGTGTTCCAACGGCGGTTGGCGCGGAAGCGCCCTGGAGTGTCGGGGCCAGTGGGGCTTGCGCCCGACGCAGTTGGGATTGCTCCCGACGGAAGAAGACTAAGAAGAGGAGATGGAGGGTCGAAGGTAGGCGTGTGAAATCCTCCACTGCCTGTTCCTACTCCTTCTCCTGCCCCCCCGCGGGCGGCGCGGCGTCGAAGTTCAGCAGCTAGCCGCGCCTCGGGTCCGTCTGAGCTGGGGGGGGGGGGGGGGTATCTGGGACACCCACACGGTCACCTCTAAGGCTCTCCAACTCATCACCGATCCGTCGCGCCGTCGGAGAGCTCGGACGCGAGGCCTCGAAGGACCCCATACGGCGCATGCGCCGCTTGGGCTCCATCGAGGCCGCGTGCGAGATCGCGGCGCTGGGTTCGGTGAATGGTGAGCATTAAGGGCTGATAACCTGTGTATGGGGTTGGAGTACAAAGGTACAGGACCCCTGATCCGTTGGTAGAGGATAAGAGGGAAAGATGGCGATATTTTCCTCCTGCGCGATCAAAGGTCTGATCGATGCCAATACCTGAGCCCAATCGGCCAGGGGCAGGATAATAAGGAGTATCTATGAGGGTATTACACGGGTTCTATTCACAGTCGCCGGCATTGAGGACATCGGTCACACGACCGCCGAATGCGACGATGTCCTGAGCGTGGTCCCTTCTGAACGAGCGGGTGCCGTAGGCGTCGGCGTTGCCTATGCCCACGTGACGCAGCGCTGCTCTGAGCGCATGGCGGACGCTCCCGGCGCACCAGCCAGCCCACGGGGCGTCACCTTCGGGCCGAGAATCTCGAGCGCGAAAGATACCCGCACCCTTATCTAGACAGGGTGGCAACGGGCCAGGGGGGCGATTCGTCGCAGCTGACGGCGGCTGGCGACGGCCGATCGAGCATTACAGACCGCTGTCTTCTCGAGGCGCACGTTAGCACCGATCGCACGCGCGTTCGAATCGGCGGAGTGCCCGACCCCGCGTCGGTTGTTGTCGATGTAGACCAGCTACTCAGGAGGCGCGCCCCCAGACACACATCCAGGCGTTGAGGAGTCAACGCGCACTCGGGGGCGCATGCGAACAACTCTGGCGCGAACGTCATTGCGCGACAACCGCCCTATCGCGAATTGCTCGATGCAGAGACATCGCGAATCTGTGCGCTGGGCGAGGTCGCCAGAGGCCGCCCCCCTTGGACGGCCGTCTGCGGATCACCCCAGCTAGGTACGGTTGCCCCATGAAAACCCCAAAACATACCCGTACCTAGCCGGGGTGTCGCAGCTCCACCCCAGCGAGGTCCCGGTATGTTTCGGTGGTTTCAGGCAGGTCCCCGTACCTAGCCGAGGTGGCGGCAGGCCCAAAACGCTCTCGAGCACATATCATGCCCTCCAAAGCCGCCCCCGACGTGGCCGCTGCGGCCCCTGGGGGCCAGCCCAGACGCATTGGTTGCCAGGACAGCGAGGACATGCAACTCTTTATCGATTGGGACAAGCGCCGCCACATATGGGCGGCTATGAGCCGCGCACGCACCGCGATGCCCCAAGACGTCCCCAACAAAAACCAACGCTTGTCGCTGCATTCAGACACCCAACCATCAAGCGCGCCGTTGCGTTTTGACGCGCGGATGCTGCACTGGCGCGCGCGGGGCAAGCTGACCGGGCACAATAGCAAGCGCCCAGTCCGCCGGACGGCCCATCTCACCTTGGCTAGCCCTGGGCACGGGTTTCTTTCGGACCAATCAGAGAATTCAGCCACGCGCCCAAGGCGTGCACTGGGCACGTGGCGCGAGAAAGATTGCACCAGCACTCGCGCACGATCGTCGACCGCCTCTCGCGATTCTAGCGTCTGGCGAGAGAAAGGACGGCGTTCTCCTCGTCAATGAACAGACCGGCGCGCAACTGCGAGGGTCAGCGAGGCGGCACGCTGGATGATGAGCGCTTCGGAAGGTAGACGAAGAAGGAACGCAAAGCACACAGCGCAAAGCATGCCCAGGCCGCTTTCCGCTGGCAACGCACCTGAGCGTTTCAGCGACCGCTCAAGCATGGCCGAGCGGATTGCCACGCGAGGCCGCGCGGACCATCCTGAGCGCTTCTCGATGGCTAGCTTCGCCCCGGCCAGTGGCGCGCGCGCGAACGCCGCGCCCGGCGCCCGCGCGACGTGGCAGGCTTTTTGAAGTGAGAAAGAGAATTGCAGAACGTTGCCCGACAGCGAAACGTTGCTGACCAGAGAAGAAGGCCCTCAACTGACGGCGGAAGTTCGCTGCCCCTGCGCTGCAATTTCCCTCGCGAACCTCACCCAACATTCAAAGCTGCCGCTGAATTGCGGGATCGACCGAAAGCGCGACCCGAGCAGAGCGCTGTTGCGAGCCGCCTGCGCCCACGCCCGCCCCTCCGCGGGTGAGGCGATGGCGGCGCGTGCTCTCGCGATCTCGCTGCGAGGGTCGCCCATCTGGCGCTCGAAACCAGACGGCGCTGCCCGAATGGATTGGCGCACGCACGCAACGGAATCCACCGCTTTGCGGCGGCTGCGCCGTCGTCGGGCCCGCATCCCAGCCAGCGGTGGCCCCGGAGACGGCGCGGGCCTCGGACCGCCCTGCGCGCGCGGCAACGAAACCGGCTGCTGCTCGCGGACAGCGTACCAGGCGAAACAACCGCGGCGACGCGCCGCGCGAGGTGGCCAGGGCCGCGCGCCCCGAGTGCTCGACGACGAAGACTCGGAGCTAGATGACCCACCGGACGGGGAGCTGTTCCGGGCCCCGCGGCACCGCCGGCGATCCCCAGCCGCGGCCCGGCGAACCGCCGCGCGCGACCGGCGTCGAGCCGACTCCGGGCGCACAACCGTCTTCTTCCGCACACGTGACCCGGCCGCAAACGGCCCGGCGACCTGCGACGCCGTCGCGGCAACGCCGGATGATACGCGGAAAAAGCGAAGCGGGGCGCGGGAAGCCTTCCGCGATGGGAACACTGCGACCCACCCTTGACACGTGAGCCACAGCGACCTCGCGGAGTTTGCCATGCGAGACCGGCGCGACCGCTTGCAGCGCGCGCCTCCGCCCGACCGCGGCAGCAGCTGCCGCAGGGCAGTCTCGGAATTGGCCGAGATTCGGGCACCGCCCAGACAGTCCACGAATTGCGCACCCTCGCGACGCCGCATCGCCCTTATCCCGTTCGACCGCAGACAAGAGCAAACCGCGACAATCTGATCGCGCGGCACATCGCCCAGCGCTTCGCACAACTGAGCCTCCAGCGTCTCGCGCGACATACGCAGAATAAAGAAAAGCGCGTGTCCGGAATATTCGCTCGCCCTCCACTGATAACGAGCGCGGGCGTCGCTTTGCCCGGGGCGCAGCGCGCGGACGACGCCGGCGGCGAAGACGGTCAAAGCCCCCCTTGCTTGTTCGCGGCCAGCGCGAAGCCGCTCACAAACGCGCGAACCAGCCCGACGCGGCCGAGGGCGCAGCCGCTCGCGCCTCGCGCCCCCTTTCACACGCCGCGGGACGCGCGCCGGCGCGCGTCGCTGCGTGCCACAGGGGAGAAACGCAGAAACATGATTGAAATCGCGAAGCGCTTCGAGCCAGCGCGGGTCCTCCTCGGACGCGCGGGCCCGCCGAAGAAGAACATTGGCCCCGGCTGGGCAGGTCAGCGACGTCGGCCTCTGTAGGCACTCGCAAAGACCACGCGTCGGCGTCAAGCACGGCCAGCTGAAGCCAGATGGCGCGCACCCGGCGCGCGCGATCGAACGCTATGACGCCCGCCCGGCGCAGCGAGCACTCTGCGCCGACGTTGTCCGAGCACATGCGGATCGGACGGCCGCGCACGTGGCGCGCGAATGCTGAAAGGCCGAGGGGCACTGCGGCAAGCTCCAGCGCAATGATTTGCGCGTCCGAGCGCTTGGCGAGCACCCCCTCCAGTTCTTTCGGAGGCGGGGCGTCGACCCAGAACAGGCGGCCGTCAATCGACAGCACGGTCGCCAAGCGCGCCGGATTCGAGGCGGCGTCGGCGAGCAGAACGCACGCGCGATCCCCCCGCGGCGCGACGGAGGGGCGCCACGGGATGGCGCGCCACATCCGAAGCCTGAATACTTGTAGCCACCATGACAGAGCAACTAACAGTTCATCACCGACGCGGCCGCTGCGGTTGTGCTCCTGAGCGCAGGGAGGGCACAACATTGCGCGGCCGAGCCACTTCCACACACGCTGGCACGTCCACGCGAGCGCACCGGCGAGCTTTGCTGCTTCGCCGGCTGGCAGCGACCGCGACACGATCGCGCTGTTGCACCAGGCGCGCCACTTCGCAACCTTCCTAAGGCACGGCCACAGCGCAACTTGGCCGGGCGAGCAGTGATAGACAATGCCCAGAACCGTCACGCGCGAGCCACATTCGAGGTTTCCCTCCGCGATTGCCGATTCACCAAGGATCACCCGTACCAGGCGTGCAAAAGCGCGCATGGAATGCTCGGCGGATTCCTCGCGCCCGGCGCCGAAGAAATCGCCAACATAACGCGCGATCGGTAGACGCAGAATTCTCCTTGCAATGCACGGGAGTGCCGCGCCCATCCAATTCCAACCGTGGACCGATGCCACTGAACCGAACGGTGGCCCCATGTGCGTCGAAATGGCCGGGTGCCCGTTGTGCGCGAAGACCGAGGTAGCCGCCCATCGGTCCTCGGGGCGCCCCGGCAGGCGCCTGTGCGCTGCATCAACGTCAGCCTTAAAGAACGCGGGACAAACGCCCGCTGCAGATTGACACGCTGTGAGAAGTGCAATAAAAGTGTCCGCGCCATCGACGCGCAATTTCTCGTTGGTGCAGACGCACGCGTTGGCGCCGCTCCTAGACAAGTCGTCTACGGCGCGGATCTTCGCGGATCCGTCGGGACGCTCGCCCTGACGCACGGCGAAGCGCTTCGCCCGCCGCCCGCGCGCCCCCTGCCCCGGCGCGGACGCGACTGGCGGGGTCATGCGACCGCGCTCCGCATCGGCGCGCGCGAGTGCGAGCAATTCAGCGGACAGCGGATCCTCGCGCAGCGCGCGCAGGACCTCAGCGTTATGCTCCGGCGCGGTTCGCCACAAGTCATGAGCGGATTCTGCGGCTCCGCTGCGAAATTGCGCGCAGTCGCCGGCGAACGCCAGCTCGCCGAGAATCGGAAAACCGGCACGCAACGATTCGACCACCGCGGGGTCTGCATGCGTCGCCCCACTCAGAAGTTCGGCCAGCAATGGACCGCTCACGTCTTCGATGAGGCGGCTGACGGCGCTGTCGGCTGCGCCGCTTTGCCGACGTTTCGAGGAGCCAGAGCGCTCGAGCTCGCGCCCCCTGGCCTCGATGCGTGAGATAATTGCCTCGCGCTCCTGGATCGCGCGATCCGCGGTCCACTCGGCTTCCCAGCGGATGGCTTCCTGCAAATCCGGCGCCAACTCGCACCGCGCGTCAGCGGGCGCGCATGTGGCCCCGCGGGCTTCGTCCTCGGCCCGCGCCAGGAATTCGACGTGAGGCGCGTCGGCCGCCTCCGTTTTCCCGGCGATAGCTTCCCGCCATGTACCCGGGCGCGGCGGCGGTGGACGCGGCGGCGGATGGCGACGCGCGCCGCCCTGGCGAACACGCGGCATCGCGGACGGCGAGGCTGCGCCGCGCGAATGCGCGCCGCGCCGCGAACGCTGCCGCCATTGGGGAAACGCACGCCAGCCGAGAAACATCGACAACATCGCCGCACCGCGCGCGCTTCGCCGACAGCTGAACTGGCGGCCCCGGGGCCCTCTAACTGCGCTGGCAGACGCGCGGACGCGACGCAAGCATGCGCCGCAGCGCGCCTCTGGAGGCGCGCAGCGCGAAGAGAACGTGACCGGGCGCGCCTACTCGCGACACTGCGCACGACAGAATGCGAAACATACGAGCCACCCTTTGCTACGATAAGCAAAAGAATACCGCGCACCGCGACGCGCGGGCGCAGCCGGTCACCAAGGGCAAATGACAACGCATGGGGATAAGCATCCCGGAACCGCGCGCTGCGCGGTTGGCCCGCTCAATTTGTTGCTCGTCGCGGCTTCGCGCGACCTGCGCAAGCCGTCCTTGCCGGTTGCTGCCCGGCCTACTTGAGCGGGCGCGGAGGTGTCCGGGGCCTGCGCGCCCCGTCGTCCTCCGCGGGCCTCTTCTGAGCTGCCCAGGAGCTGCCCCACTTCTGCGCCTTCTACGTGTTACCCGCTGGGCCGGTTGGCCGCGCCGGCCTGAATCCTGTCGCGCGGAACCCGCGCTGGCGCCCTGCCTCCGCGCCCCCGCAGCCCTCGCGACCGCGCTAGTTGACTGCGCCTGCGCGTCGGAACGCGCGCGCGAGCCACAAAACCGGCCAGCGGAACGCACCTTGGCGGCGCGATCGAACTCGTTCTCGGCTGCGCGGAGGGCCAGCGAGTCGAGACCCTTCGAAGAAACCGCCAAGGCTTGGCGGTTTCTTCGACGTTAAACGGCTCAACACCGCTCTGCAGCGAGCGCTCGGCCCAGCCCTTCCTGACGATTTTACCACGCAAAGCCCGAGCCCCGCCTTGCGGCCCGCAAGGGGGGCTTCCAAGGCCACCTGGCGACGCGCCAAGCTCGGGCCCGCCGCAGCGCACACGCGGGCGCGGCACCGACCTGAAGTACGAAACGCTTGTGCTCCAGGCACCGCGCGCATGACAATTGTTCGTTGGCGGCGGCCGCGATTGCCCACGCGTCAAAAGCAAGGTGCCACTCGGGCCAGGATAGCGCGCGCGCCTCTCCGCCGCTGCCCGCGGCCTCGCCCCCGCCGTCGGCGCGAACTCCCACGGGTCGGGAGGGGGCCGCGCAAGTCCGCGTAGATGAAAGGATAGCTGCAACCACGATTCCTGGCTCTCGCGGCTTCGGCCGCGAGTCAGTCGCACTTCGCGCTCCTGTCGCAGCGTCGCGAACGCGTCGCCCACCGCGGACGACCTACGCGCGCCTGCCGAACGTCGCCCAGACCGACCAGCTCAGCCCGTTTAACGAAATCGACGCCGGCTCGGCGCCCACATCGACGTGAATCACGGGAGCGGCAATCTCCACGTTCGCCTTCGCCCACGTTGCGCCCGCGCCACCGCGCCGAACGCGCGCGCGCGTCGCTGCCTGTTTACCCGCCGCGGTCGCGCGTTCCAGCGCACGGCGGGAACGCCCTTCAGGGCAGCTGGCAAGCGCTCCGCGCCCGCCAATTCTTCGATGCGGATATTCGCCAGCTGGGCCGGCGCCTTTAAATTGTTCTCTGCGAGGCAATCGACCCGTGAATTCGGTGGCCGGCCACTCAGCACCGAACGCGGGGTCGTGTTTCAAGAGCCCAAGCAGCTCAGCACCCGCCACGGGGGCGAACGACGCTGGCTGAGCAGCCGCGCTCGCGCGGAAACAGTTGACGCGTTGGTTCGCCGCGCGACTGCGCGCAGAAGATAGACCCGCCAGTGCACGGCGCTCGCCCGGCATGCAGACCAGGAAGCATACTCGATGGTACGAATGCGACCCCACGGGATAGCATAGCGGCCCGCGGGGCCACCATGACGCGGACCGGTCCCGGACCGAATTGGCCACTCTGGGCACGACGACCCACGAGTCCACGCCGGGGCGAGAAGGAGACCTGAGCAGGCACCCGTAGCTGACCGGAAAAGGCCCATCGAATATTGGCCGCACTGGGCACAAACGAGAACTCCAGGGCCACCACGGGCCAGCCGAAAGCCCGCTATGGGACCGAGGAAGTACAAGTAAGCGCCAGTCGCGAACCGAGGAGGATGATAGGTCTTGGCCGCTCCGCTACGGGCACTCACCGATAATACAAAGCCACAGAAGGCCGACCCATGAGACCACACAGGTACGAGAACGAAACCTAAGCAGGCTCCCGAAGCAGACCAGACCAGAAAACGAAACCGCGACCGCGGACGCGTCCGCCTCGCTATGGCGAACGGACGCGCCGCGCGTCGCCCCGGAGGTCAACCAAAGCTGCGCTATGGCAAGCAGAGGAGGCACCCTGGGCGGACGCCCTACCCCCAAAGTGCCACGATGGGCAGGTAGGGCGCCACATGCATGACCGGGTGCTTGATATCCCGCCCCCCCCGCGGCCAGGCGGCAAAGTGGAGACGACACGACCGCGCGCGGAGGTGAGGAGAGCAGGAGAGGACCCCGACGCACGGCCGCGCGGCACGCGAGCAAGCCCGCGCGGGAGCCACGCCCGCCCGACGGAACGGCGCGTGGCGGGTGGTCATGCAGCCGCCCGCCGTCGCTTCTCCTGGCACTGTCGACTTATAACTTGCAACAACAAGTTATTACTGCCCATAACTGGGGAGACCCGTGCTGTAAGAGAGCAAGCTCTCTTTCATTTTACAGGGGCCAGGGCGCGCGCGTCGCCTGCGCGCCAAGTGACTCAAGGGCCCTTGTGAGCCACAGCGGCGGCACACAAGGGAGTGCAGAGAGAGGCGCAGGAGGAGAGGCTGACGTGGGCATGACAACCACGTAATAGTAATAGTAGTCGTAGTAGTAGTAATAGTAGTAGTAGTAGTAGTAGTAGTAGTAGTAGTAGTAGTAGTAGTAGTAGTACTAGTCGTAGTCGTAGTCGTAGTCGTAGTCGCAGTCGCAGTCGTAGTCGTAGTCGCAGTAGAATTAGTAGTAGTAGCAGCAGTAGTAGTAGCAGCAGCAGCAGCAGTAGTAATATTAGTAGTAGTAGTAGTAGTAGTAGTAGTCGTAGTCGTAGTAGTAGTAGTAGTAGTAGTAGTTGTAGTAGTAGTAGTAGTAATACGAGTAGTAACAACAGCAGTAGTAGTAGTAGTACTCGTCGTCGTTGTCGTTGTAGTACGTGGTAGCAGCAGCAGAAGAAGTAGTAGTACGCGTAGTAGTGCACGTAGTGGTGGTAGGAGCAAAAACAGTAGTAGCAGTAGTGGAAGTATTAGTAGTGTCAGCGGTAATGATAGTGGCAGTACGTACGTACGTATGTAGTACGATATACTTAGTACGCAATACGTAGTACGTGGTGTGTAGTACGTAGTATTACTTAAACGTAAGTTGTAGTAGTAGTAGTAGTAGTAATATTAGTAGTAGTAGTAGTAGGAGTAGTAGTAGCAGTAGTAGTAGTAGTAGTAGTAGTACGACTAGTGAGATAAGCCGTAGTTGCTGGTGGTGTAGTCTTTTGTGTATTACTAGTAGTACGTAGTAGCAGTAGTCGTAGTAGCAGCAGTCGTAGTAGTCGTCGTCGACGCTGCACTAGTAATAGCAATCGTAATAGTAGTAGCCGTAATTGTAGTAGTAGTGGTCGTAGTAGTAGTAGTTGTTGTAGTAGTAGTAGTAGTAGTCGTCGTGGTAGTAGTAGTAGTACTAGCAGTAGTCGTCGTAGTAGTAGCAGTAGTAGTAGCAGCAGTAGTAGTAGTCGTCGTCGCTGCACTAGTACTAGCAGTAGTAATAGTAGTAGTCGTAACAGCAGTAGTAGTAGTAGTAGTAGCAGTAGTAGTCGTAGTAGTAGTAGTAGTAGTAGTAGTAGTAGTAGTAGTAGTAGTAGTAGTAGTAGTAGTAGTAATAGTAGTAGTAGTAGTAGCAGCAGCAGTAGTAAAAGTACTAGTAGTCGTAGTAGCGCTGCTCGTAGTCGTAGGGCCGCTCAGGAGCGCCACACCGACTGCGTCCTCCTCCTCCTTATGCTGTTCCTCCATCTCCTGCTACACTCCGCCTCCCCTTCATCCGTTGCGTTGCATTGCGTTGTGTTGCGACTGGGGGTGGGGGAGGGTCAGTTGCGTTGCGTTGCGCCCTTTTTTTTGGGGGGGGCAGCGAGTGGTTTCGTCAACAAGATCAGCATCACCAGCAGCAACAACAGCAGCAGCAACTCCAACACCAACAACTAAACAACCACAACCACAACGACACAACAACACAACAGCAACAATTACACCAACAACGACAACATTAGCAACAGCAACAACAATAACGACAACAGCGACACCACCAACAACAACTACAACAACAGCAACAACAACAACAACCGGATCATCCGCATCCTCATGAGCAGTAGCATCATCAGAATCAGTAGCATAATCATCAGCATCATCATAATCGTCATCATCGTCCTCATCGCCATCGTCAGCTTCGTCATCATAGTCATGAGCATCATAAGCAGCAGCATCATCATACTCCTCATCCTCATTAGCAGCAGCAAAAAAATATCATCAGCATCACCACGACCAGCTCAATCATTATCATCACAACCACAACCACCATATTCATCATCACCACCGCCGCCATCATCAGCATCATCGTCATATATCATCATAGCATTATCACCCGCATCATCATCCTCATCATTGTGTCATCGTCATCACCACCACCATCATCATCATCGTCGTCATCATCATCATCCTAATCATCATCAGCATGATAATCATCATCAACATCGTCGTCATCGTCGTTGTCGCCATCGTCGTCACCATCATAACCAGCATCATCGTCATCATCATCAGCATCGTCATCATCATCACAATCAGCAACAGCGTCATCGCCATCGACATCGTCATCGTCATCACCACCATCATCAGCATCGTCATCAGCATCATGTTCATCATCATCCTCATCATCATCATCATTATCATCACCATCACCATCGTCATCATCACCATCATCATCGACGTCGTCGTCGGAAGCAACAGCAGCCGCAGCAGCCGCAGAAGCCGCAGCATCATCACCAGCACCATTACTCCTACTCCTCTTCCCTGTCTCCCTCCTCTCCTCCAAGAGAGGACGGGCCGAAAGCCGCGCGGGTCAGAGAGCAGCGCGGGGCGCGGAGGGGGGCGGCCTCTCCACGCAGACCACCGAGCAGCCCTCCGAGGAGCACGCGCGGGAGCCACGGACGCCCCCGGCAGCCGCCTGCGGCGGCCGCCACCGCCGACTGCCGCCCGTCGCCGCACGTCGCCGCCGCTGCCGGCGGCGGTCGTCGACCGTCGTCGTCCCCTCCCGCAGGGAGGAGCAGGAGCACAAGGGGATAGCCGTGCAGCGGTGCGGTCATGCAACGCTGCAGCGACACAGCGCTGCATCCCACACACGGAACAAAGGCCCCCCATGGTGCTCCTGTCTACTGTGGCAGAACGCATGGCCAGAGCACGGTGGGGAACATGGCGTCATCATCTGGCTCCTTGTCCTCCTCCTTCTCCTCCTCCTCCTACCTCCTTCCTCCTTCCTCAATCCTGCCTCCTCCCTTTCTCCTCCCTTCCTTCTCCATTGTCTTCCTCCTCCTCCTCTTCCAACTCCTCGTCTTCCCCCTCGTCGTTCTCCTCCTCCTCCTCCTCCTCATCATCATCCTTTTCTTCCTCTCCTCCTCACAGGCCTCCTCAGCATGTCTTCCTCATCATCCTGCCTATGTTGCCTTTCTCCCTACAAAAAGCGCCCCAACACACCTGTCCAGGGGTGCGTGTTGACACTCTTTTCTTATGGAATCCAGAGATGGCGATGAAGAACCCCCCGAGGTCCAAGGAAAACAACTTCAGGGGCCCACCAACCCTGTAGGGAACTGAAGTCAACCACTGTGTCGTGGCATGACGTGCAAACGCGTCTCATGTTACAAGTGTTCCTGCTGCGCTACGATGATCAACATCCCTGTCCTATGTCGAACTATGGTACGTCACGATGTGCTGTTCATTGGCTTACGCTTCGTTCTGCCTATGGTACACGATTATCCCCCTCATCCTCTCGTCCTCACCTGCCTCCTCCTCCTCCTCCATCATCCTCATTCCTCCTCCTTCCTGTCCCCCTGTTCCTGCATCCGTCCACCTACCCCACCCCTCCCTCGTCCTCCTCCTCCGCTTCCTCCTCCTCCTCCACATCCTTCCTCCTCCTCGCTGGGTCCGCCACGAAAAATGCTCGGCACGTCCCCCGTGGGCGGCCACACACACACACACACATGATCCACAGACGTGCTAAATACACGTGCCAGACGCATCTTCGACACCACATCCTCCGCGCACGCAACTCCATGTGTGCAAATCCGACGGCCGCATGTTCAAACCGCCCCTCCTTGGCGCCTACACGCATGAAACACACGTGCCAAGTGCTCAAGTGCCAGACGCATGTTCGACACCGCATCCTCCGCACAAAACTGCACGCGTGACGAAAATCACGGCCGCATGCTCGATACGCCCCCCGATGGCACCTACATACATGAAACACGCGTGCCAAATGCACAAGAGCCAGAAGCATGGGCGATTCCGCATCCTCCGCGCACGTGTTTGCACGTGCGAAAAACCAGCCGACCGCATGTTGGCTTCCCCTGCGAAAAATTTGTTTACGCGCCAAATACCAAATACCGACGCCACCTGCTCGACACTCCTCCTGTCCAGGGCCAGAAGCCCGCCCACTAAATGAGAACCCTGGCCTGGAGCCCTCACATGAAAAAACGATTCGAAGGCTCCGTCTTCGAACCCCCCCGCCTCCCCATCCTGCCTCCAGCGCCTCCTCCTCCTCCTCCTCCTCCGCCTCCTCCGCCTCCTCCGCCTCCTCCGCCTCCGCCTCCGCTTCCGCCTCCCCCTCCTCCTCCGCCTCCTCCTCCGCCTCCTTCTCCTCCTCCTCATCTTCCTCCTCCTCATTCTCCTCCAACAGCGACGACGACGACGGCGGTGGTGGTGACAACGACAGCCACGACGACGGCGACGACGACGAAGGCGGCGGCGGCGACTAGAAGAGCCCGCCAGGCCGGCAAGCGCCCCGAGCAGCGCGCCGAGCAGCGCGCCGACCAGCCGGCGGGCCGCGGGGCCCACGCCGACGGCTACCAACACCTGGGGGCCAGGGCCCCTGCCGGGGTGGCGAGCGAGCGAGCGTCCATCCGGCTCTACAGCGGGCAGAACCGCCCCTGTGCGGGCGGGACGAGAAGAGCTGCAGCCCTCGAGGAAAGGCGTCAATGGTCTCATGCCGCAGTCCTGAACTGGACCTCGCCACTCCGCATGTCTGAGAAAGGGAGGGGAGCGGGGGGCAGGACAGGAGGAGGCTCGGGGAGAGAAGGGAGGGGGAAGGAAGGAGGCAGGGAGGAGGAAGAGAGGAGGGCGACGAGGAGGGAGAAGGAGAAACGAGCAGAGGATAGCGAGCGAGTGAGAGGCAGACGACACGCTGGCAACTCAGGCTTGGATGGTGGGCGGACGAAGGGTATAAAGAGATTCCTGCCCTTCAACATAACAGAAGGCCGCTGGTGTCCAGGCGACGACAGCGAGTACACAGGGGGTCGGTTATTGTGGCTAACCCGTCTGGGGATGGTGGTCCCTTTTCACAATGGTAATCATGCGTAGGCATTTCTCGCGAGTCGCTTTGACCCTGAAAGGACCCTTACGCAAAACTGTTAAGGCCACGTCACTGCCAATCGGGAAGAATGAAAAAACACATGCACTCGTTACAAACGATAACTTTACCGTGCTTCTCAGGGCGGTGCCTGAGAGATCAGTGCTCTGCAAACAAGTCATCCGCACTTCCCAGGTCATCCTTAGGCCGACCTTGAAAGGAGGAGGAGGGGGAGGAGGAGGAGGCGGAACGGCGGAAGAAGAGGAGGACCAGTGCAAACACAAGACCAATCAACGAGATTGAAATCCATCTCCCTCCAAATTCCCTCTTCACAAGCCCGTACACAGAGTCATTTCGACCAAGGAATTGTCCCGTTGGGGGAGAACCGTGTGAACATCTTGAAGCGTGTCAAAACACCTTTATCAAGACTTTAACGCCATGAGTTAACCTGACTGTTGCGTCTTGGTAATCCTTAATCACGCCAAAGCACCTTTCGTTCCTGGGACTTTAACACCTCGAATCAACATAACTAATGCGCCCTGTCAATCCTGCACCGTTCCAAAACACCGTCTCTGGCACGTTAACCAGGAAAATCAGTAAAACATTTGCAAGCATTGGACACGAATATGCGCGGCGCTCTAAGGCGAGAATCACATGTTGAAAAGGAGCCGCCCTCAATCCGCGAAACTCTTGCAAGTGTTGAAAGCGAGTGTGCGCGGCGCCAAGGCGAGAGCCACATTTTGAAAGCGACGTGCCCTCAATATGTGAAGCTCTTACAACTTAATATGCGCGGCTCTTAAGCGAGAGCCACATTTTGAAAACGGCCCGCCCTCAACATGTGAAACATTTAACATTTGTTTGATCGAATGTTCGCGGCGCTAAAGGGAGAGCCACATGTTGAAAAGGAACCACCCTCAATACGTGAAACTCCTGCAATCCTTGAGAACGAATGCGCGCGGCGCTAAGGCGAGAAACACGTTTTGAAAACGACCCGCCCTCAATCCGTGAAAACCTAACCATTTGTTTAAACGAACGAGCGCGGCGCTAAGGCGAGAGCCACATTTTGAAAGCGGCCCGCCCTCCATCTGTGAAACGATTGTCAATCTTAAGAACCAGGGTCGTACATGGCGAAGGACTCTTAGGCGAAACGCCCAGCCCGCCCCTTCGACCGGCCTCGGGGTGCGACAAGGGATGAGTTGTCTATAAGGCAAGGAATGCAGGAGGAGAAGGAGGAGGGGGCGGCACCAGGACCTCGTCCTCGTCATCAACGGAGATTGCGGCCTGGACCGTGGGGTGCGAATCGGACGTGGAAGAATTATCGGGCCCTCCGGGCCTGGGTGGGGGCCGGACCACAGCAACCTAATCGCACCCGTTCGCAGACCCTTCAACATCAGCTCGGGTGTTGCGGAGGCGTTGCATGTCCTGCGTCTCCAAGCAAGCAAAGGCTATGCATCCGAAGGACGCGTCGGCAAACTCGAAACTGCGCCTGTGGCAACCGAGTGGAACAATTAAGGCATGTGTCGCACAAACATAGGAGTAGGAGTAGGAGTAGGAGGAGGAGGAGGAGGAGGAGGAGGAGGAGGAGGAGGAGGAGGAGGAGGAGGAGGAGGAGGGGAGACGACATTGAAATCAAAAGTGATCGGATCTCCATCTGGCTCGAGTCGGGAGGGAGCACAGAACGTGCTCGACGACAGAGGGTGCAGGCTGCGGGCTAGGCTGGAAGGACCTGAGGCGGGTCAGCAGTGGCCTCGGCAGCAGTGCTCACAGTCTGCACAGCAAGCGACAGGGAGGAGGGAGGAGGGAGGGAAAAGGTACAGGACGCTAGGGGACGACAGGAGGAGGACGATGACGAGGAGGGGGCAAGGGCAGACGAGGGATGGGGAAGGAGGAGGATTTGTTTTCTTGGCGGGGAGGAGGAGGAGGAGGAAAGACGCCAGTAGAAGGTGAGTCCAAGTCGCCCGAACCCACTCTACATCGAATAAAATTTCAAAACTCGAGAGCCCCAGATCGGTATCATCCAGGACCCAGGACCCTCAGCCGCTATTTAGGCGGCAGCCCACTCCTCAACCACTCGAGGCGAGTCTTCTGAGCGCTGAGAGTCTTGGGGACCTCCGAAGGTCCCTGACAAGGGGCCTTGAGACCAAGCACCCTCCCCGACTCCCCAGCGAAGCACGCACACCGCTCACAGAAGACGTACACACCCGCCTCGGCCATCCGATGGCCGAGGTCGCGGAACAGGGCCAAGTCGGCAAAACGCCACGCCCCAGAGCCCGCCCCAGAGCTCGGCGCCCAGGTGGGGCACGTCTCAAGGACCCTTGCCGCCGCCTCCAAGGCGACGTGGACCGCATCGGAGGTCGGCCTCCAATCGGAGCAGCGCGCGAAAGCACGGGCGGCCTGCCAGCGCTGCACCTCGGTCGGCGTGCAGCGCGCCGAGCAAGACCTGAGGGCGCGGAGACCAGCCGCAGTCCTGGTAGAGACACCACACCGCCTGCATCTCCATTCCTGGGCGGCATCGCTCCTATACACGCTGTGGCACGAGAGGGGCTCACCAGGCTCTAAAATTTCCACAGGGGTCGGGCGGGGGCCAGGCCTCGGACGAGAACGAGCAGCCCCCTCCGGCGACGACGACGCCCCAAGCCCCAGATCAATGGCCCGACCCCCAGCCCAAGCCAGATATTCGGCGAACTCCTGGCACCCCTTGAGCGCAATTCGAAACAGATCAGCCGCGCCCTGCCCAACCATCTGGCTGGCAGCACCAGCCTTGGCAAAGAAATCAGCCCAGGCATTTCCCAGAACGTACAAAAACGGCGGGCCAGATCCAGGGGTCGCCAGGGCCGCTTCCGACAGGTCCCTATGGGCAGGACACCAGTGAGTGGTGGGCGGGACCCCTCCGCGACGCACGACCGCCGCACGAATCTGCCGCCGCACAGCAGCATGCGCAGCCCCTGGACCTTCAGACTCCGCACTCCACTCCTGAGCTTCATTGGCCAGGCCCAAAAGATCAGTGACGACGACCTGCAGCGACGGGATTTTTTCCACCGCCCGCAAATAGGCGACCCGCTCGGCCTCGCCAACCGTCTGACTGGCGCCTCCGAGCCTGCCATAGCACGCTCTTAGTGGCGTGCCCGACGCGCTCAGCTGGACAACGCCCCAGCCGCACGCCCAGATCTCTGGTTGAGACGACCGCGTGCCCGACCCGTCCGTGAACGCAGCATTGGACCACTGCGAGGGATCAGATTCCCAATCACCCCACCAGAAAATCGGCGGGCCACACGGAGGGTCAGGAGGTTTCATCGGGAGCAACGGGAGCCCAACCGACAACTCAAAACTCTCAGGGTCCAGAGCGGCCCCTCGGCGCCCAACAGGCCCCTGGTCCAGAAACCTATCACGAGTTTTGGCCCGGGACTCAGAGATCGGAACTTCTTCTTCAAATTCCAACAGCTGCTCACGCAGCACAGAGCACTCGAGCAACAGATGACCACACGTCTCTCTGTCCGCTCCGCAGCCCCTACACTTAGGATCGGGGGCGAGCCCTTTGTCATGCAACTTGGCCTGGGGCCACCAGGAGTCAGACCAGAGAGACCGAAGGATTCCAGCCAACCTGGGGTCTTTGAGCGCGGCCCACTTGGACCCAGCACAGGCGCGGATCCCACGGGGCCACAACTCGGCATCCACGGGGAAACCAGGAAAATGAGCCTGGATGCCACGCATCTGTCAGCGCTGGATGCCAGCACGTAGCAACTTGATTAAATGCTGCGGATCAACCAGTAGCAAAGAGCACACCATTCCCTGATCGGAACGGATAAGCACAGACGACTCCATGCACCAGTCAACGCGAAGGAGAGACAACGCCGCCACCGAAAGCGGGCCCGAGGCATGGAGCCAGGAGAATGTCTGACCCCGCTTTTCGGCCAGGGCCCTCCAGGCCCTCTCGAGAGTACCCAGGGACAAAGTCTGCATCCAAACAACCTGGGCGTAGTGTTTGACTGGAGCGATCGTGGCTTCAAAAATCGGGTCGCACCACGGATCCGACTGAGACGCCAAGTAGACCGTCAGGGACCCCCCACGACCCTTGGCACCAACCAAAGCCCCCGCAGCAGCTCTCAACTTCCGAAGTTCGGCGTCCGTGGTCCCAGAAACTGCACAGCAATGACTAGCACCTGGAAGCAGGCCAGTGCGCCACAGGACGGACACACGAGTCCCCGCCACCTTCTGCAGAGGGTAAACACGCTTCATCCGACGACCTAGCTTAGCGATTCTCTGTCGGGTGAGCGGCCGCCTGCGCTCACGCCCAGAGAGCTCGTGACCAAGGTTACGCATGTTACGCTTGGCTTCCAGCCGAACCGCTCGGGCCCAGGGTTTCGAGGCCCGCAGGACCTTACGATTGGCCACCACGTAGCCAGACTTCCCCGAGGCCGAGTCCTGGAGAACGATCCCGAGAGGTTTAACATCAGCTTTAAAGTTGGCCAGCGCAGTAAAAAAGTTTAGAGATCCCACCCGCCTCCTCCCCAACCCACTGAATCGCGAGGTCATCGACCAAAGCACGAGGCACGACGCCACTCGCTCGGACACGCCGCACAGAGCGCAGGGTGAGGAGAGTGAGGAGGGAGGTGGAATGGGCACAGCCTGCAAGCATGCCCTGCCAGGATACAAAGGCCTCTGAATAGGAGGTGAAGGCCTTCAGTACCCTCGGCTGGCGATGGTATTCGATCACCATCCAGGCCAGCCGAAGAGGAAAACCATGGTGGCGGGCTTCACAGATCAGCTCGCCAGGGCTGACGGACTCGTAGGCCTTCCACGCGTCCACCGCCGCCGTCGCCGTGTGCCAGCCGAGCAGCGACGCGACCTCCACCATCAGGTTATGCTCGAACGCCGCCGCCGACGAAGTGCGACCAACGCCTCCAGCTCCCGAACATCACGAAGGCCTGTCTGAGCAACCCACTGCCGACTGATGGAGCTGCGGGCCTTAGCCCACACGCGAAGCAGCGTCTGGACCAAGGCGATGAGACGAGACCCGCCTCCTTCCTTCGGCAGCCTAACCAGCGTGGTGAATATGCGATTGTCTGGCCAGAAGCCCAACATCTCGCACCGTTGAAACAACTTTGACAGCACGATGGGACCTGCATCCGAGAGGTGCCACAACGCTCGAGGAGCAATCCCCGACTGACCCACTGCAGTCTTCGCCTTGAACTTCAGGCAGACCAACCGCAGCATGGCCACGGATAACTCGGGCAGGCGGTCCCAGTCGTCGAAGTCGGAGGGCCGAGAACACTGCGTCAGGCCATGCACAGTCCCGATCTTCTTCCACTTATCCATCTATCGCTGCACTAGTTGATGGGGGCTGGCCCGAACGGTCTGGCCCAGCACCTCCTGCAAAGGATGAACACGGGTAAAACGATGCGCCATTGAAGCACCTCCACTTAACGCATCACGAGCCCACTGACGCCAACTGGCCCCTTGCTCACGCTCGAACTTCTTCCCAGCGTCCTCAGCACGATCCAGGAAGTTTTGTACTGTGTGTCCAGCCCAAGGGTCTGTCCAGACAGCGATGCCACGAGCCAAGAACTGCGCCAGGTCCACATCCAGCTTGCCAAGCGTCTCCGACGCCCGACCAATCTTCAAGTAGAACTGATTCAGCTCGCACAGCAGCCCAACTAAACGAGAAGTCTGACCAATAGTGACCGAGTACACCACGTTGGCCGCCATCAGCCTCTGCCCAAGCTCACAGACCTGCTGCCACATAGAGCGACCATGCCTGAGCCAGCGTGCCGCTACCTGCAGCGCCGCCACCTGCGGGGTCTGGTACACTCTCCGCCGAGGGGGCTTCCACTCTAGCTTCACCATGCGAAAGGCAACGTCACCCCCACGGCCTCCATGCGACGAACGATCCGAATGTCTGTGTCCCCATCGATCAGAAAGCTCACATTCAATGCCATGCAACACCTGGTCCCAAGCGCGCTGTAGGCCCACCTGGCCCTCAGCTGTCAGAACACAATGTAATGCACGTTCCCATTCACGAGTTCGCGGGAAGGAAGCACAGCCAATCGGAGCCTCGGACCCCCAGCCACGAGGCTCCACGGGCAGGCGAGCCCACGCCTCAACATCTTTCACAGCCAAGGGACAGTGAACAGGGTGATGTGGGTACAGCTCAGACTCCTGGCCCACCCAAGGCGGGCCCACACGCAAAGCCAAATTGCTGCAAGCAATGCCGAAACCGACGATGCTACCTTGACCTTTTACGCAAGCACCCTCACGCGGCACACAATGGACTCCTGGGAACCCTTGGCTCCAACCTGTCATCAGCACATCCGAGCTCATGTTGAAGTCACCAACGCAGACCCAATCAAGCTTTAAAGCCGAAAGCAACAGCAAGTAGCGTTGCAAGTGGGCCTGAATGAACGCGTTCTCGTCATTGAGTCCGACCGAATCGTGAAAGTAGGCGGACACCACTACGATGCCATTGCGCACTCCCCAATGAACATGAGCAGCACAAAGCCTCCCAGGCGCAATGTCCTGGTCGAAGTAGGGCGCCGCCGTAACCGAGATGTGCGTCTTGGCGAGGATAGCCACGCCACCAGAGGTTCCACCGCCATCTGACGGCACCGCAGCACTCCACACTCCATGATAGCCGAGATCCTTCGCCTGATTTTGCAACGAACTCAGCCGAGACAAGATACCATGATGCTCCTGCACCGCGATAATGGAGCTGGGCGGGCCAGCTGCTAAAAACTTGATGAGAGGGCCGCCGCTCGAAACGCTCACCGTCGTGATGAGGCCCTTGACCACCCTCTCATCGCCACCACGCACACCTGAATGTAAAAGTTGCGCAGGCGGCTGTCCTGACACGTTTTTCGAAACTGCTACGAGCTCCACAAGGGACGAGAGAATCGCCAGCGGCTGCTGGTACCCTCTGCCACCCGATGCCACAGAGGGCGAGGGTGGTGAGCAGTGCATACAGCCGCTGGCGTCTGCAATCGAAGTAGACGAGACGCATGTCGACCATGTCTCGCCACGAGGAGGTAGCACGTGTGGCGACCTCTGCTGAGCCTGCTGCGCAGCAGGCCCAGTGAGTGCACCGCTCGACGCCGAGGAACCAGTCGCCCCCGAACTCCCAGCGCTGCACGCTGAACCCCCCGAGGTCGAGGTCGTAGGCAGAGAAGAACCTGAGAAAGTACCAGACATCATCATGGCGACCGACATTAAACATCGTAGCACAAGCATGATTATCCAGCCATTAATACGGGCTCCAGGCCGTCGCACCACTGAAGGCTTTCTTGGCCATCGCCCGCAACTCTTCAACCTCTGACGGTAGCTCTCCGACGAAGCCGACTGCCGAGAGACCTTCCCGCAACATGTCCTCTTCCATCCCGTCAAAGTCAGGCTCCGTGAGCTTCGGCCTCTTCTGGGACGGCTCGCCATCAGAACCAGTGGACCCCCCGCCCCCATCAGACGCCTGAACAGGTACCACCAGCTTGTCCACCAGCGGGTTGGCCTTGACCGCGACGAGCAACTCTCCGTGGACGCCAGCCGCCGCCAGCAACGCGTCCAGCACCGACGTGTCGATCTGCCCGCCAGCAGCAGGCTTAGCACCATCAGGAGGCTGCGGAGCAAAGTTGCCCAACTGTTGCAGCTGGCCCTCGAGCTCCACGATGACCACCCTCTGGGCTGCTGCTTTGGACTCAGCTTCTGCCGCATCCTTCTGCAATTGCGAGAGCTCAGCCGCCTTTGCAGACGCAACCTTCTCCAACTTCTGCAACTTAGACGTCTCATTCTGCAGCTTCGTGGACAACTGCCGAATCTGCGCACACAGCGGCTGCTTGGAACGCCGCTTCTCCAGCAGCGCGCCCTTGGCCGCCAGCGCATCGGCAGCCACACGCCGACACAAGCCGCATGGATGCTCTCTTGAGCCGCCACCTGCAACATAATCTTAGCGTCCTCGTCATCCTCCGACTTGCTCTGCTCGGCGACCTCCGCCTGCAACCGAGCGAGCAACTTGGCCGTGTCCGATGCCGTCGCCCATGGAGGGGAACGCTCGGGCTTGGGCTTGCGTACCGACGGGACCTTGGGCTCCACATTGCGAAGGAAACACGCTCCCTTGTGCATCCCTCCACATCCGACTTTGACCCGCCCAGCACAGTACATCTTGTATCCTGGATTGACCCAAGGTTCACCAGAGCGCTGCACACAAAAGCGACAAAGCCAATCCTGCTTCTCAGGCGGAGGGGCCATGGCGTCGGCTGGGGCGTCGGGTTGGAGGCTCGCGAACCCCTCGACCGAGGGACCTCCGTACACACAAGAAGCTGCCGCGGACTAGCGGTATCCGTTTTTGCCAATGCGGGCTCAGCCCGCCAAAGCATAAGTCTTGAGCCAAAACGGCTACGGAGGAGGAGGAGGAGGAGGAGGCGGAGGCGGAGGAGGAGGAGGAGGCGGAGGAGGAGGAGGAGGAGGCAAAGGACGAATTCACGCTGCTAATCAAAAGGCAAAGAGGTTGGAATTAGCGGGGCAACCCAGGAAGGTGAGAAGGAACAAAACACAATATGTCGCCGCACGGTGCGGCTCTATGTGGCCTGGTCCCCTTGGCGCTTGGTGAGCAAGAGGCCCTTTCTAATGTTGAACTCACGTGCTGCAGCTCAGTGGCCTGGCAAGGCGACTCGCTCGATCTGGACAAGGTTCCATTCTCGCGCTTGGTCAAGTGGGCCCCAGGATTCTGCGAAGTTCCGCAGGTCTCCGCCTTCGGAGGCAGCAGAATATCGAACCGTTCACATGGGCCACTACATGACGCCACCCGGAGGACGGGGAGGACGAGGCGGAGGAGGGGGGCCCTCTGGAGAACAAGGCGAAAGATGAGAAGGAGGGGGGAGCGGAAGGAGGAGGAACGCGCTAGAGAAATCATAGATTTCT
Source organism: Prorocentrum cordatum (assembly GCA_963575745.1). Classification (NCBI taxonomy): domain Eukaryota; class Dinophyceae; order Prorocentrales; family Prorocentraceae; genus Prorocentrum; species Prorocentrum cordatum. The sequence goes on along the minus strand of CAUYUJ010013891.1, from coordinate 315,177 downwards.
TCTTCTCCTCCTGCTCCTCGTCCTCCTCCTTCTGCTCATCCTTCTCCTCCTCCTCCTCCTCCTCCACCTCCTCATGCTCCTCCTCCTGTTCCTCCTCCTCCTCATCTTCCTCCTCCTCCTCATCCTCCTCCTCCTCCTCCTCCTCCTCCATCCGTTTTCCTTATGCATAACTTCTCCCTGTCGCACCCCGAGACCAATTGTTAGGGCGGGTCGGGCGTTTCGCCTGAGTCTCCCTCACCGTGCACTACCCTGAAGCTTAGACGCTGAATCATATTCACAACTTGAGGGCGGGTCGGTTTCAAAATATGGCGCTCGCCTTAGCGCCGCGCACATTCGTTTAAACAAATGCAAGATGTTCACGGGTTGCGGGAGGGTCGTTTTCAAAATGTGGTTCTTGCCTTAGCGCCGCGATCGTTTGAAAAGTTGCAAGGTTATCATACATAGGGGGCGGGTCGCTGTCACTATGTAGCTATCGTCTCAACGCCGCGCACATGTGTCTTTGCTGCCTGCAAGAATTTCACGTATTGAAGGCGGTTTCGTTTCAAAATGTGGCTCTCGCCTTACCGCCGCGCACATTCGATCTTGTCGTGCCAGAATTTCGCGGGGTCCCATGATCGACGTACCAGAACTGGCGTGCTGGAAGAACTCAAGATCGCTAGGGTGCAACACTTACGTCATTCCGCGGTTACGATGTCCCAAGAATTGCATTCTGGCGTGATTCAGAATCGTCCGCAACAATAAGGTTGATCCGTGGCGTCGGAATCCAGAGAACCATGCGTTGGTATGCTTAAGGGTCTTCAAGCGACTGCCTCCCAAGGAGGCAACTCCCTCAGTGGTAATGAACCGTTGTAGAGGCCAATGAAGAGGTAACTAGAAGGGAGGGGTTGTCTCAGCATCGTCGGTGACTCTTGGGTTTACACTGGTGCTAATCCTCCCCTCCCTTCTGCAACTCCTCCTCCTCCTCCTCCTCCTGCTCCTCCTCCTCCTCCTCCTCGCCCTCCATCGCTTCCTCCTCCTCCTCGTCCTCCTCCTCCTCATCCTCTTCTTCCTCCGCTTCCTCCTCCTCATCCACCCTCGAACTCATGCCCCTCCTCCTCCTCCTGCTCCTTCTCCTCCTCCTCCTCCTTCTCCTCCTCCTCCTACGACCTCCTGCTCCTCCTCAGCCTCCCCTCCTCGTCCTCCTCCTCCTCCTCCTCCTCCTCCTCCCTCCTCCTCCTCCTCCTCAACCTCCTCGGTAAAGATCTGCTCTGCAATGCTTCATCATCACTTATCCTTATCCCTCCCCCCACACGCCCGCGAGATCGCGCGCGGGGAGGGGAAGGATGATGAAGTGGAGGAGAAGGAGGAGGAGGAGGAGGAGGAGGAGGAGGAGGAGGACGACGACGACGACCACGTCGATCAGAGAAGAGCGAGGAGGAGGGGGAGGACGACGAAAAGGAAGAGCATAAAGCAATGAGGAGGAGAAGGAGGATGAAGAGGAGAGAGGAGGAGGATGAGGAGGACGAGGAGGAAGAGGAGGACGACGAGGAGAAGAGGACGACGACGACGACGAGGAGGAGGAGGAGGAGGAGGAGGAGGAGGCAGAGGAGGACGAGGAGGAGCATGACAAGGAGCATAAGGGAGGGAGGGAGGGGAAGTGGAGGGAGGAAGGGAGGGAGTGAAGGGGGGGAGGGGACGGATGGGGAGGAGGGGAGAGGGAGTGGGATGGGGAGAGGGAGGATGCGGGGGAGGGAGAGGGAGAGGGAGAAGGAAAGGGATATAGTGTGAACCCGTATAATAAGGATGCGCGGAAGGATGCAAGAGCCTTGGGAGGCCATGTCGACACTTGCGGGCGAGGGAGAGGGAGAGGGAGAGGGAGAGGGAGAGGGCGCTAGGGAGAGAGAGAGAGAGAGAACAAACAAGAGAGAGAGAGAGAGGATAAAGAGAGAGAGAGAGAGAGATTGGGAGAGAGGGAGGGAGAGAAAGCAGGACGAGCGGGAGGGAGAGACGAGGAGGAGTGACGAGGGCGAGGAGGAGCACCTTGCCGCCCGAGCTGACGGTCGCGAGGGTCTGTGGCACCCAGGCGGCCGCCGTGGCCCACCCGAGGACCCCGCACAGCGCGGCGCCGCCCGCGCTGGCGGCCCCGGCGCTCGCGGCGACGGCGGTCACCAGCGTGCTTCGGGGGGGGGAGGGGGCGTCTTCGTGAGCGCCCTTCTCGTCGGCTCGGTTCGGTCTGCGGCAGGAGCTTCGGTGCCGAAATGGAGAGAGGGAAGCGAGAAGACCATGGAGCGATGAGCAGAGCAGAAGCAGCAGCACTCCTGGCATGTGAGCAGGCTGCTGCCGCGCCAGAGGCGCATGCATCACAAGGAGCGGAGCGTGCCGAGTGTTACTACCCTTTACAAGTAGGCGGCCATTGGGAGGGGATGCGAGGAAAAAAGGCCAGGAACAGAAGAGCCTTTTCACATGGGGCATTCCTCCTCCTCCTCCTCCTCCTCCTCCACCGTCACCACCATCTTCCAGATAACAGAAAGGTTCTCTTCCCCTTCTCCTCTTCCCTCTCCCTTTCGCCCTCGGCGATTCCTCCTCGGACTCCCCCCTCCCCCTGGACGAGAGTGAACAGAGAAAGTGGAGCAAAGACAGGGGGCGGCACAAGAGGGGGATGGGGAAATTGAGAAGTAGGGCGGAGAAGGAGGGAGGGGAAACGAGAAACGGACGAAAAAGGAAGGGGGAAATTGGAAAGGGAAAGGGAGGAAGGAGGAAGGCGGAAGGGAGAGGGGAAAGAGACAGAGGCCAGATACACTCGCGCCATATCTGACATCCTATCCCTTCCATACATCCCTTGCCGTCGCGCTGATCTTCCTCCATCCGCCGACGGGTGTCATAGCGCCTTCACAAGGACTCCATCGTGCTACGCGCAGTCATAAAAGGGGAGTGTGAAGCGGAGGAGGGAGCGGTGGCGGATGAGCTAGAGGCTTATCTGGAGGAAGAGGTTGAGGATGAGAAAGGGAGAGGACGAGAAGAAACAGCAGCAGCAAGAACAGAAGCAGGAGCTGGAGGAGCAGCAGGACTCGTGAAAGGCGGAGGAGGGGGAAAAAAGCGGAGCGACAACGACGATGAAGGGCTCAGAACCAGAAATGTGGCCCGCGCTGGGACGAGGGCACTAAAACGAAGCCAGCGCTGCAGCGGAGGCACCACTCTCAAGCGCCAAAGGCGTTCTGATCGAGGACAACCAGTTTCGATCGCACCTTTTGATATCCAACACGCTGAACAAAACACAGCATGCGGGAGAAAACGGGCCCCGCTCGGAAAAGATCTGGGTAGAGCGGAAAGTAGCATTCATCTCAAGCTAGGAGCGCTCGGACGGTTTGCTGGCGCCTCCCCGATTGCGAGACCAGAGGCCGTCCAGTTGGCGCTTGCGGCGGGGGCTGCTGCTGATGGTGGTTCGGGACCGTCGAATGGTCCTGGGGCCGTGAGCAACCTCGAGGGGTCGGCCTCTGCGTCGTGCTCGGGTGAAGGCTTCGCCGCCCTGGGGCACCGTATGGGCTCGACTGGGCCTTTCATGTGTTGCTTCAATTGCGGGGCTTACTTCTCGCAGAGACTGGGGCCTCTCCTCAAGAGTCGTTGTCGGGAGCGGCTCGAATATGGGCCCAAGGTGGCCCTGGAGCGTCTGCTGGCTGGCTGGCATCCAAGGACTGGAGACGCCCTGTAAACTCGTTTGAGTGTGTGTTGTGAGTTGGTCTGTATGGTGAGCGTTGTGGCTGCATCTTGAGCGTGTCCTTTAACGTCGGAGTGCTGTCGGGCGACTTAGTGGCACTTCCATGGCTGTTATCCCTGTTATCCCGTCCCATTGCGCTGATGTTTCCTCTATCCGCCGGCAGGTGTCATAGCTGACCTGTAATCCCCCAAACGACCCCATCGCATTATGCGCAGTCAGAAAAAAGAGGCTGTGTACATTGGAGGCGGAGGAGGGGTAGGAGGCGGAGGAGGAGGAGGAGGAGCAGGAGGAGCAGGAGGAGCAGGAGGGGGAGGAAGGAGGAGGGAGGACGACGGAGAACAGCGGCAGCAGGAGCAGAAGGAGCGGGAGGAGCGGGAAGACTGGAGAGGGCGGGGGGGAGAAAGGAAGGGGGCGACAACGACGATGAAGCACTCGGATGCAGAAACGTAGCCCGCGCTTGGGCAAGAGCGCCATTCTGAACGACGAGAGCAAAGCGCCAGTCCTAGAATGAGGACAACGATGCAGCGGGTGCACCGGTTTTGAAACATCGAAAACGCTCCGAGGGGAAGCCATATCAAAAACCAGCCGCTGAAATGTCTGATGCGAAACTATACACAGAGAGAGCGGGGCACTTCCAGGACGTAGTCAGGGGAGAGAGGAGACCAACACTCGTACTTACTGTGTGATTGTCGAGCCGTTGAACAGGGTGGAAGGGGAGAGGGGCACGAGGGAACGGGGGAAGGAGCAAGAGGGAGGGAACGGAGGAAGGGAGAGGTAAGAGGCAGGCTAGGCGCGCTCGCGCCATGACATCCTACCCCTCCCACCCATCCCTCCCCATTGCGCTGTTTCTGTTTCTGTTCGCCGACGCGTGTCATCGAGAACCTGGAACTCCCAAGAGGACCCCATCGTCTTATGCGCAATCGAGACAAAGCTGCGTACATTGGAGGAGGAGGTGGCGGATGAGCAGGAGAATGAGCAGGAGGATGACCAGGAGGAGGAGGAGGAGGAGGAGGAGGAGGAGGAGGAGGAGGAGGAGGAGGAGGAGGAAGGGGGGGAATGAGGACGAACTGCGGCAGCAGCAGCAGCAGGAGCTGGGATGGAAGGAACGGGGGGAGCGAGAAGACCGGGGGAAGGCGGAGGGAAAATGAAGGGGCGACAACGACAACGAAGGACTCAGAGCCAAACAGATGGCCTGCGCTAGGGCGGAAGCGCCACTCTGAATGAAGGGAAAAAAGCGCCGATCCGAAAACGAGGCCCACGCAGCAGCGGGAGCAGGATTGCAAAACAAAGCATTAGACAACAAGAAGCAATGCTTGCAATCCTGTGCAAAAACAGCGCGCGGAGAGGGCCGCATATCTCCTGGACAAAGGAAAGAGGAGAGCAGCGTTCACAGTGTGCAATCCTGGAGGCGAGGGGGAGCGAGCGAGCGAGTGGCGCAGCAGCAATCGAATCGATAGCTGCGGCCAAGAGAATGAAGACCGCAGAGGGGTGGAATGAGAATCCTACCCCTCCGCTCGAGGAGAGCAGCCAGCGTGGCTGCTCCACATGCTTACTCCAGATCGAACCACAAAAGGGGGGCTGGTCTGGGGTGGATCTAAAACTGCGCAGCTGGGAGGGTTGTGAACCCCTTCCTTTGATTACGAAATGTGGAGTGGTGTCCGCGCCTCCCGAGGACACAGCGCGGCACATTCGGAGAGGGCACTGAAGAGGGGCGTGGGGAGAGGGACGGATGAGAGCGAGTGGCAGCAGGAGCGGGAGCGGAGAGCGGAGAGCGAGAGCGCGGGCGAGAGCAGTGGGAGCGGGGAGAGAACGAACAAGGATCTGTCAGCATTATCTTGTTCTCCTTCGTAAGGGCCACATCCCTGAACTACTTTGGAGCACCTTGAAAACTATCAAAACGGTGTATGCCCGACACGCTAGCGCAATGTCGAACGAGTATCGCCTCCCAGGGCCCAACACGTGAAAGCCATGCATGTTCGGTACTGTCTTGGTGCTCGAATTTCTTCCTGGCAATCAAAACTAAAATGCGTTGGAAGATCATAAAATCGAAGATCGGAATGGAACATTTGAGCGACAAACTGCGAAAACATAAACTACCGGAGCTCAGCGCGGATCTCTTGAATACACGCTGAACCCATTGCCCGCGCCGCCCCCGGCACGCTCCGCGCGCCCAGGAGGGGTGTCCAGCGTCGATCCTAGAAATCCGCGCAGACCTCCGAGAGTTTCTGCTTACACCACCTTCTGGTATTCGGGAGATCGGATATAATCAAAATGTAAATCGGATCGGGCCGACCGGCAAGGAGTCGAAATCGAATCGGATCGGCTGCTCAGTTCGCCGTAATATCGTCATGAATCGGATCGGGCCGACCAGAATCGATATCGAAACGGATCGATCGGATCGAAATCGACCCTGGAAAGTGAGGGGCAAGAGCAGGAAAACGATGAGGACGGGAAAGTAACGTGTGCACCAAAGCGAGTCCTTGACAGCGATTGTGGTGCTGGCGCTGGGAAGGGCAAGTCGCTGGCGAACACGCGAATGTCGTTACCAGCGGCATCTCGATGCCGATGCTTTTGCTTCCACCGCTGCTCCTCCTTCTCCTCGTTCACCTTCTCCACCGCCTCCCCTCCGTCCCTTCCTTATACATGACTGGTCCCTGTCGCACCACCAGACGTATCGGTGGGGCGGACTGGGCGCTTTGCCTGAGACCTCCACACCACGTATGAGTCAACAGCTACAAGGTTTGGCGGCGGTTCCTTTTCAAAATGGCGCACATTCGCTCTGAAAGCTGCCAAAATAATATGATGAGGGAGGGGCGCTCCTTCTCAAAATGTAGCCTCGCCTTGGCGCCGCGCCCATTCGTCTTGACAGCTTGCAACAAGTACGTGGATGGAGGGCGGTACGTCTGCCAAATAGGGCTCTGGCCCTAGCGCCATACAGTTCGTCTAAAACCCTGCATCAACAACAAGGATGTAGAGCGGCTACGTTTCTCAAAATGGGGCTCGTGACTTAGCGCCCCGCACATTCTCCATAAAAGCTTGAAGCAGGTCCGAAGATGGAGGACTGTACCTGTTAAAAATGTGGCTCCCGCTTGAGACCTCAACGAATCGAAAGAAACGACGCTTGAACAAAAATGGACAGTTGCACTAATGGATGGTGAATTCTCGCATTGAGGCTACCTCAAGCTTGATGACCACAGAACAATATTTGCCAAACACGTCCAACGGACATTGGGCGGTTCCTTTCCAGAACTGGGCTCTGCTGGGTCATCTCGCTGAATGTGATGATCACACCGTTTTGCAATGCCTATGTGGAAGCGCGCACGCAAACCCTCTGGGCGACCCACAGCGATGGCCAGGCGGCTCCTCGACCCCAGCGCGTTTCCAAGATTGCCTGAAAGCACCAAACAACCAGACAATGCGCGCCCTCAGGGCGACCCCAAGAGAGCAAAGTGATCCGCACCTGATCCAGACACGGCATCCAGCTGGCCGCAGCGCAACCTCGAGGTCGCGCAACATATATATATATATACACACATACATACATACATACATACATACATACATACATACAAACATACATACATACATACATACATACATACATACATACATACATACATACATACATACATACATTCGTACACACATACATAAACATGTATACACACGTATCCCGATATGGATACCCATATATAAACACACGGCCATACACACATGCATGCATGAATGCACGCATGCACCATGCATGCATGCATGCATACCGAACTACCTACCTGCCTGCTTGCATGCATGCATACATACATACCTGTCGACCTTCCTACCTACCTACATGCATACAAACATACATACATGCATAACTGCCTGCCCGCCTGCCTGCCTGCCTGCGTACCTACCTCTCTACCTACCTACATAGACGCGTATTGGCATGCACCCCAACACATACACATACCTACATACCTACAGATATGCCTGGCGACCGGCCTGCCTACACACATACATGCATACATGCATGCATGCATGCAGACATGCATATATGTAAATATAGATACATGCATACATGCACACATGCATACGTACGTGCATGTGTACAAACGTACTTACGTACATGCGTAAATACATACACACATACATGCATGTGTACATAAATGCGTACAGACATACACACATACCGACGTTCATATGTATATCCCTCCCGCCCGTCATCCCCCTCCATTCATACACACATGCGTTGCAGACATACATACTTTTACATACATACACACATGCCTACATACATGCACATACCACACACATACATGCATTGATTTGTACCTACACTCTTGCGTGCCATTCACATACACCACCTACTGTAACATCCTGCCGCTGGCACAAGGTAGCCGGGGAGCTGCCCACCTGCACCGGCAACTCTGTTTTTTTAGCACTGGCAACTCCTGTAGTGTAGTCCTTGAAAAGCGTCCAACTCTAAGCGGACGCAGAAGGTGGGAGATGAAACTCAGAAAAAAGAGCATCCACCGTGGGGCAAAACGCGAAGTGCTCCAGCTTGTCCCGGCCGCCGCCGCAAGCGAAGCGGCAGGGGCCTGCGCCCTGGAACCTGTGGCTCGTGCACCAGCCGTTGAAGATGGTCCGCAACTAGGCGGCTATCACCCCGGGATGGCAGTGACTCGCCGGTTGCTGTAGGTGTAGCAGTGCCCGCGCTAGTCTTCGCCCAAGGACAACGGCGATACTCCAGCGATCCAACCTGCGCCGGAGATGGCGCTGCGCGTGTGCTCCGGGAGGCCCCCGACAGACTATCGTGACTCTGCGCTGCCATCCCGATCGTTCTTGGAGGCGAAGATCCGCCGTTGGGGAAGCACTGATCATCTGAGAGACCTGTATACCCGCGCGCGCCAACTGCAAGAGGAAGCATCGAGGGCGCCGCATGCACGTTGCTGAGGAGCGCATCCATGCGACTGGCGCGGGCGTGCACCTGCAGATTGCCCTGTGCCTCGAAGCGTACCACCCGCGCCTTGGACGCGATCGTCGCGGACCGAACATCTCGCCGCTCCCATGGGCAGCCTAGTGAGCGCAGATCCGTCAGACAGCCTGCTGTGATCCAGCCCGTGGGCCCTGGGAAGAGCGCTTGTCGCCTGGCCGGCGAGCCCGCTCTCGCAGAACTTGTCACGCAGTTGCAGAAGGGGTTCTTGCCTGGAAGCCGCCCTGCAGGAGGAGGGGGCATAAACCTTGTTCTTCGACTTCGCTGCGGCGTTCCAGTCCATCGAGCATGACCCCCTGCACGCCTCCTTCGCCGCCCTCGGTTGGCCTGCGTGGTTGCGGAATTTCATACAGAGCTTGCCTTGGAACAACCACTGCGTGATCTCGCTGAGCGGCGCGCGATTCGGTGGATTCGAAATTTCCCGGGGCATACGGCAAGGGTGTCCTATCAGTCCGCTTCTGTTCGCGGTGGTCTCCGACTTGTATGTGCGTCGCCTCCAACGGCGTTTCCCGACGGCTACCCTCCGGGCATGGGCGGATGACCTGGCCATGGTCCTGCTGCAGGCTCTTGAGCACCTCCCTGTGTTGCACGCCTTCTTCGAGGAGTTCGGAAAGGTGTCTGGCCTCCTGCTGAACGTTCCCAAGACGGTGGTGGTGCCCCTCGAGCCCTTGGACGAGCTTGCGGTCCGCCGAGCGATAGGGTACAGGGTGCCCGCCTGGGCGGGGCTGGGTGTCGCAGCCGCCGCCAAATACCCAAATACCCGGGCCTCGTTCTGGGGCCTGGCCGGGGGTGCACAGCCTGGCAGGCGCCGCTCAGGAAGTATGAGGCACGCGCCGAGCTGTAGGGACAGTTCGGGGCGGGCGCCTGCTTGACCGCTCGCGCGTATCAGGTGTACGTGGCGTCCGTCCACTCGTTCGTGGGACAGCTAGAGCGGCTCCTCGATGACTTTGACGCCGCGGAAGACAGGGCACGCAAGACGGGTGTTTTGCTCGGCTTCTAGCGGGATGAGGAGGGGGTCATCGCCTCCTGTGCCGCGCCCACGTTGGGCCAGTGTCGCGGGAAGCTCGTGATTGCGGGCACTGTATACAATCGGACGAAATGACAGGAATCCAATGAACTTCCGCAATGGCGACGTTAAGTTCGCTAGAAAGATAAAGGGCAGTCTCTTTTCAAAACGGAGCTCTCGCCGAAACGACAGCCCTTCTGGTGTTCGTCTTTCAAGGGGGCGCTCTTTATAATGAAAAGGACGGCTTGTAGGGTCTTACGAGAGGGGCCTCGGGACGGGAAGGTGCATTGCGGCATCGTTGATGCATCCTGGGTTTACTCTGGTCCAGCTCCGCCTCGTCATCATCGTCATCATCGTCATCATCATCATCATCATCATCAGCAGCAGCAGCAGCACCATCAGCATCAGCATCAGCATCAGCATCAGCATCAGCATCAGAATCATCATGATCTTAGCCTCCATGTTCATCATCGCCACCCTCATCGTCCCCCTCCTCATCCCAATCGTCAGCATCGTCGTCGCCCCCTACCTCACCCTCGGCCGCGTCCTCCACCTCCTCCTGCTCCTCGTCCCCCCCTCCCCACTCCTGAGCAATGAAGGGTTGGCACCCACGTCGCACGTTCCTCAGGATCGATCTTCCCGAGGCCCTAACCACCTCCGCGGCCCATGGGCTCGCAGTCTATGATATCCAGGCCTCTCCTTGTGATGTGAGACCTTTTGCATGGTCCGCGCCTGACCTGGAGTTGGAGCTCTGTCTGCGCGGTTGCGTCTGATGTCCGCTCTTCTCTTCTAGGTTGAAATTGGCCGCTGCTTCGTGTCTCACGTGCAGCTTTCAGTCTCCCTCCCCCTGCCCCACCCCCCTCCCCCCTCCCTTCCCCCTCCTCCACCTTCCAAGTGTCGAATCGAGCTAGGTCCTCGCAGTTCATTTACCGTTTTTCAGATTCGCATCGCGAAGGGGTTCGCCACATTCCATTCCACTCCGCCGCCTGTCCTCAATTCCCGTATCCCCCCTCTACCCTCCTCCCCCCCCCTCCTCGCTCGCTCCGCGGCCGGCCTCCCTCCCTCGGACACACGACAACATGGATCGGACAAGGGGCCCCAAAACCAGGAGGCCAGCGTCGCCTCATTCGGCGGCGGAGCGCGCCGACTCCGTGTGGAAAGCGCACGCGTCGCTGACCCACGCCGCGCCCCAACTCAGCTCTGCGCTTCCCTGCCTCCGCATGTCATGACAGGACTGGCTCAGGATACGTCTCGGGAGTTCCATGGTGTGTGGAGCGGCCCTTGTTTCTGCAGCCCGTGTGGAGCATTCAAAGTCATGGAAATTCTGGAAATCTCGAAACGTATCACTATCTTGCCATCACTGCATTTGTTGTTTTGCAGGATGGTCCAAGTTGCACCTCGAGGGTCCTCGCCGAGAAAAGTGCACACGTCCGAGCAATGCCAAGTTATCATGACCCTCTGGCTGACCTGACTCCCTCCCCCGCGCGCGCGCGGGCGGCGGCAGCTCCTCCCCCCGCGGGCCGCTGCCGGCGCCGCACCAGGCCGCGGGCGCCCCGCCGCGCAGCCTCTCGAGCGAGGGCGCGAGGCCCACTCGCCATCGCTGGGACCGCCATCGCGAATGTGCTTCGATTTCGTGCGTGTATTTGGATCGCAGGATGATCCCAGGTGCTCATCCATGGCTCTCGCCGCGGAAAAAGATGCACACGTCCGAGCGATGCCGGGCCCAGGTGCATCGTGATGAGGGCCAAGCGAGAGCGTATTCTTCCCAACCCTTCTGTGTTGGGTTCTCTTTCTGCAGAGTTGCAGCACTGCGGTCGCACACCCGCCTTCCCCCAGGAGGAGGAGGAGGAGAAGGGAGGAGGGAGGAGGAGGGAGGAGGGAGGAGGACGAGGAGAGAGGAGGGAGGAGGGGGAGGAGGAGCAGAAACAGGGGGAGGAGGGCGGGGGGTGAGGGGCGCCGGCGGCGGCCGCCCGGGCGCCTGCGGCGCCGCCGAGGGGGCGGCTGCCGCGCCCACGCGGCCGAAGACGGCGGAGGCGGCGCGGCCTCCTCCAACGGGGGGGCCCCGAGGGAGCCAAGGGCGGCCCTGCTGGGGGGAACGAGAGGAGAGCGACTGTGTCCCCAACAATCCTGTGGTGTTGGCTCCTCGTTTTGAAGGAACAGCGCCCTGCGCTCCCGCTCCTCTCCTCCCCCCCCCCTTCCTGCCTCCTCCCACCACACGTTTCGTGGCCCCATAGGGCGATCCACCAAAGGCCCCAGGGGCAGTGTCCGCATGCAGTTCCACCACCATTTCGGCGCACCCCTCACACGTTTCTTGGCCCCATAGCGTGCTCCACCGAAGGCGCCAGGGGCAAGGTCCGCATGCAGCTCCACCCCCATTCTGGCGCACTCCTCACACGTTTCGTGGCCCCTGAATTAGGGTGCTCCACCAAAGGCCCCAAGGGCATCGTCCGCATGCAGTTCCACCTCCATTTCGGCGCACCCCACTTCGTGACCCGTAGGGTGCTCTACCCACGGCCCCAGTGGCAGGGTCCGCATGCAGCTCCACACCCATTTGGGCGCACCCCTCACACGTTTCGTAGCCCCATGGCGTGCTCCACCGAAGACGGTATTCACGACTGAGTTACTCACAGCTACAGATGATTGGGTCCTTCCTTCGCCAATATATATATATATATATATATATATATATATATTTTTCACCATTGCGGTCATTACCAGCCCTGGCTGGCACCCCCCAGGTAGCGTCACGATTCGTGCTGACCTCCGAGGTCTCTTTTGCTATTCAGGGACATTCCCAGACGGCGCCAGCGCGGAAGACAACAATACCGGCCCCCTCCCCCTCCCCACCAACTGGTAACGCCCGCTATCGCCCGGGACTGGGCGGGGGGACTGGCTCAGAGGGTGGAACATCGAGCTTGAATCGGAGAGTCTCCGAGGTTTTAGGCTTTTGAAATGTCTGACATTTTCGTTTGTCCTCAGCGTCTTTTCAACCTCGGAATGCCTTCCAACGGCTGCGCCTCGCCGAAGGGCATCCGGGGCTGCCCAGATCATCCCGAACGGCCGCCAGAGGCCCGAGTTGTGACCCAAAAACCACCAGGGGGCCTGCTCAGGGAGGGGGGAGGGGGGCGGAGGAGAGCATCGAGCTGGAATCGGCGATACATCGCCGATAGATTGGCGACAAGCCTACGATAGCAGAGCCGCACGCCGCACGCTCATGGGCGGGATGGGCTCCCGGGTTCTCATCGGCGATTAGTGAGCAATGGGGGGTCGATGCATCGGCATCCAGTCGGCTATCGATTGGCGCCAGACGGCGACTGTCGGGTTCCCCCTCCCCCTCCCCTTCCCCCTCCTCCTCCTCCTCCTCCTCTTCCTCCTCCTCCTCTTCCTCCTCCTCCTCCTCCTCCACTTCCTCCTCCTCGCCCTCCTCCTCCTCCTCCTCCTCCAACTCTTCCTCCTCCTTTTTCCGCTTTCCGCTCCTCTGACGGCGGCCCCCGACGGAACCACCGCAATCCACGATCCACCACGCACGCGCCGAACGAAGCGAGACCAGGGCCCACAACCCGATCCAAGCTCCCAAACTCCTTTAAATGTGAATATTCCACTAAGGCGCCCCCCTCTCAGCCACAACCTCGTGTTGTCCCTGAACCAAGTCGACACGACGGAAACACAGCGGGGGCACCACGGGGGTGCACCGAGGGAGGGGATTCTTGGAGATGGGGTCCTTACCTCGCTTGAGCTCTTTCAAGGCTCTGACTCCACCATCGTCGTGGTGCCCAGCGCAGCGGCCTGACAACGCAAGGACATGTCGCCTCGCATGGGCGCCGCATGCGCTGCACCACACCATCCCTTCGGGGCCTCCAGACCATCAGAGCCGGTGGGACCAGTGCGCCTGAGCCAGCTTGGAAGGACGCTCAGGACAGAGAGTCGCGACGAGGGGGTTCCCGAGTCGGGCAACTCTAGAACCCTGACGTGATGCCCCTTAGGATCCGAGACCAGGACGAGCGGATCGAGCGAGCGACGAAGGCGAGGGCACTCAACGTCTGGGAATCCAGCGGCCGCCAGGTGGGCAAGAACTCTCCCCGTATAGTAAGCAATAAACCAAGCGGCCAACCACAACACACATATGTGTTCTTCAACTTCAGAGCTGCTGGGGTGACACCGTGACCCCAATTTCGCAAACCGATCCGCGAGCACGTTAGCCCTAAAATGAAGCCACGGAATCCCACTCGCCTGGGCCTGAGGCCAGGAAGTATGGGCGGAACCAAATTATCCCAGTGCGACCCTACCTAGGAGTTGGAGCCTCTAGGAAAGCAACATTAGTAGGAGCGGTAAACGCCGTCCTCCTCCTTCTCCTCATCGTCGTAGTTGTAGCAGGAGCGGTAGTAGTAGTTTCGTGAATCCTAAGGGCTCAAGCTGCCCCACTAAGGGCTCAAGATGGCCCACAGACGGACAACATGCATGGAACATACGTGCGCACACACACACACACTCATATACGTATATATAAATATAACAGCAGCAATAGTGGATGCTGTGCTGCGCCATGCTATGCTATACCATGCTATGATCTGCTCTGCTCTGCTCTGCTCTGCTCTGCTACGCAATGCTATGCTGGGCTAGTTTAGACTAGGCCATGCTATGCTATGATATGATATGATATGGTATGCTATGTTATGCTGCGCTATGCTATGCTGCGCTATGCTATGCTATGCTATGCTATGCAACGCTATGCTTTTGCTTTGCCGTCGCTTTTGCCTTCACTTTTGCCTTTGCTTTTGCTTTTGCTTGGCACACAGGGAGCGCAACTGGGGGAACCGCGCGTTTGCTTGTACCTTTGCTGTTGCTTTTGCTTGGCTCCCAGGGGACTGGGGGAACCGCCCGGGGCGGTTTGCACTGTCCGGCCCCTTTAAGCCAAGCGAGTAAGAACCCTTCTAGGCAGAGCCTAGGTAGGGAAGAAACCTAAATCAGTTCACGGCCGACGTCCTGGCACTTCTCCCAGACACGGACCCAAACTTCTGAATATGGACGCGTGGCTTCACAACAGACAGCAGCCAACGCGGCAAAACCATCGGCGACAGCCTTACAACCTGTGACGATGGTGACCTCCCTCGCACAGCGTTGCAGGGCACATGAAGAAAGCCCCAGCCTCAGCAAGGCCTAGCTCACGCAGCGCCGTGGCAAGAGTGCCAAACAAAGCCCCACACGACTCACCGTGCGCATCTGTCCCAACACACGCCCATCCAGCACGGCTGGCATGTACGAATTCAGGAGTGAGGCGGGATACATCGATGCTGAAAAGTCCTGACAAGGCTCCTCCCTGCAACAGATCATCATCATGAATCACCCCCAGCTGAGACGGCGGAGGCTGCAAACGCAACAGGGAGTCTGCCAGGCCACGGAGGAGGAGCGGGGATCATTGACCTCGCACTCTCTCCAAGCAATCGTGACTTTGCCACGGAGAAGCCCATCTCGAACGGCCTTGGACAAAATCACAGCAAAAGAGGCGATGGTGAAGGGTCTCTGGCGCAGCCTTGCAGACAACACACTCCGAAGACCTCACCGAACGAGCCTCGAACAGACGATGCTGCGTCCAGAGACCCCCAGCCGCAGGAGTAGCAAGCAACTGCGTACCAGAGAGATGGCCCTCTTTTCGAAGCTGAGCTTGGGCCTTCCGAATTGGCTCCAAGAGCGGGGCCCCTCCAAGAAGCTCCAACCATGGGGAGCCTGGGAGAAATTCCAGCAACGCTCGCTCCGTCCCGACGTCGACGAACTTGCGCAGAGTGCCAGGGTAGACCGCCCGAAGATCCACCACCATCCCACTTCCCCTCACCCAACGATCGAATCGCCCAACGGTCCGGCCAAGACGGCCGAGCATGGGACTTGAGCCCTGCCGTTAAAGATAGACTGGACCTGACGGAAGGTGCCTTCCATCGTGGCAACGGTAATCCAGTTCCCGACGATAGCGCGCCCCAAGAACACCAACGGCAAGGCTTTAGCCGCACAGAGAAGATCGCCTGCAGCGGGACCGAAACAGGCGGCCCCCGCCGCAGCCCTCGAAGAGGACAGAGAGGCGTTAGACATACAAAGCACTCGAGCCCCGTACAGGGCGGCTGGATTCCCTCCTGTCTTAAGTATCTATACGCAAAAATAAAGGAAAAAAAAAAAAAACTTCCTGCTGGAATTCGGCAGTCGGAATCGGTGGACAGGACGGCGCACTCATCGGATCCTCTCATGCTGGCCCTTTCGAGACTGACGGGCCCCCGCAGTAAAATCAACTCCCAGGTTTTTCACTCCCCGATCTTCCTGAAACTTCCAGCGGCGCGATGCACCAGGGCCCTGGCCAGGCTGGGGGAGGAAGCTATGATTTGTTTCTTGGTCGGCGATATATTCGTACCCTTATCCTCGAGCTCCTGGCAGAGGAGGCCCGTGCCAGCAGAGAGGGTGTTGTATACCATCCTGCGAGGGCCTGTCGACGACAACGACTGATCATCCACCCCGAGGTAACTAGGCCCCCAACGACAGGAAACGACCACACACCGAGCCGACGGACTCCTCTTCCTCCATTTCCCCCATATCCTCCTCCTCCGCCTCCTCCGCCATTCCTTTTCCTTATAGACAACTTCTCCCTGTCGCACCACCAGGCCAGTTTTTAGGGCGGGCCGGGCGTTTCGCCTGAGACTTCCCAACCATGTATAACTCTGAAGCTTAAAAAGTGGCAACAGCTTCAAATATTCAAAAATGGAGGGCGGGTGGTTTTCAAAATGTGGCTCTCGCCTAGCGCCGCGCACATTCGCTTTTAAACATTTGCGAGAGCTTCAGGGATTGAGGCCGGGTGGTTTTCAAAAAGTGGCTCTCGTCTTAGCGCCGCGCACATTCGTTTTAAACAATTACAAGAGCTTCGCGGATTGAGAGCGTTTGGTTTTCAAAATGTGGCTCTCGCCTTAGCGCCGCGGACATTAGTTTCAAACATGTGCAAGGAGTTTCATGGATTGAGGGCGGGTAATGTTCGAAATGTGGTTCTCGCTTAGCGTCACGCAGATTCGTTTTAAACATGTGCAATAAGTTCACGGATTGAGGGCGGGTGGTTTTCAAAATGTAGCTCTCGCCGTAGCGCCGTACACATTCGTGTTATGACGTGTGCAAGAGCTTCACGGACTGAGGGCGGTTCCTTTTTAACATGTGGCTCTCGCCTTAGCGCCGCGCACTCTCGTTCATAAAATTTGAACGTGTTTCACGGATTCCCATGATCAACGTACCAGAAATAATATGTTGGACGGATTCAGGAAAATGCGGGTGCAACAGTTATGTTGCTTCGCAGAGTTGAAGTCCCAAAAACGGCGTGCTAGCACGATTCCAGATCGTCAAGACGCAGCAGTCAGGTTGATCCGTGGCGTTGAAATCCCGAGAACAATGATTTGGCATGCTTCAGGGTCTTCAAACAGTTGTCTTCCAACGGGGCAGTTTCCTCAATGGAAATGAAACGTTGAAGGGGCCTATGAAAATGGAGCTTGAAGGGAGGGTTAATTCCAACATCGCTGATGACTCTTACACTGGTCCTCCTCCTCCTCCTCCTGCTCCTCCTCCTCCTCCTGCTCCTCCTCCTCATCCTCCTCCTTCCCCTCATCCTCCACCTCCTCCTCATCATCCTCCTCCTCCTCCTCCTCCTCCCCCTCCTTCCCCTCCTCCTCCTCCACCTATCGGCGATATCGGCGCCTATCGGCGATCCATCGGGGACCCGGAGCCTATCCCCCCCTCTGATGCTGCGGGTGTTCGGCCCGCCCGCCGCTGCATGTTGTGCGCGGCAGCGCAGCGGCCTGCGCGCTTGGGTTGTTCGTTAGGATGCAACTCCTGAGATATTTTCGAGTATTAAGGATACTGCTGCAGGGAGACAACTCCTGTAGGTGGCGACATCCCAGCCCTACCCTGGCAAACAATCGTTTCATCCTGAATCGATGGGAGGCGGGGGGGGGTCAGATTTTGTTACGTGTTCGACGAATTCCGAACCCTACCGCCGCCGCCGATCGAGTTGCCTGAATCGTTGAGCGGCCAGGGTAGGGTTCGGATTTCGCCGCCGATCATGAGAGATCTTCGGAATTTGTGGCCAGGGAGGCGACTCCTGGGAGGTTAGGAGGCAAATTATGCGACAGAGTAGCGGCCTTCTTTGCTTGGTTTAGTCAAGCTGGTCCGTCGACCAACGGGATCAAGCCGAAGACTAGGCCAGATTAGACCAGATTAAGTGGGACCAATCGGAATTCAGCTGGAATCGGAAATGCCAGCGCCGATGCCAAATTTTTGTACAGAACGCGTTTCACGGGCGCTTGCCTTGGGAACATTCGGCGGGGCGTTTCGAACGGGGGGCGCCTCCACCCCCAACACTCGGCGCCATCGATCAGAACCAAGGGGGCTCCCCTCCCCTCTACCGCCCCCGCCCCTCTCGAACCCCCCCCGCCCCGGCGCCGGCGCCGGCGCTGGCGGCGGCCAGCAACGCCGACGGCCGGGACGCAGCGACGGTGACCAAAGAGGGCCCAGAGGCCGCAAACGGAACGCACAAATCGCCATATCGAGCCCACGCCCCACAGAAGCCACCGAAAGGCCCTTAGGAAGATCCACGAAGCTTCATACATGCTCCTCACACAGCCCCGAGACCCTTCTGACGAGACCTCAAGAAGCATCCATGAGATCTCTATCCCAAAGCCAAAACACGGTGGAGGGAAGAGCCGACTGCCACATCACCACCACCACAAACCACCACACCACCACCACCACCACCACCGCAAACACCACCACCAACACCACAACCCACCACAACCACAACCACCACCAACCACCACACCACCACCACCAAAAACGCCACCAAAACCAGCACGACCACAACCCACCACAACCACCACCACCACCACAACAAACCACCACACCATTACCACCACCATCACCACCCCCGTCACCACAACAAGCATCACCACCACCCACCACCACCACCACCACAAACCAACACACCACCACCAACACAACCACCACCACCACAACAACCACCACCCACCACCCGCCAACTACCACAAACCACCATCAGTACCGCTACCACCAGCACCACCACCACCAACACCACAGCCCAGCACCACCACCATCATGACCACAAACCACAACGCCACCCCCGCCACCACCGCCAGCACCGCCACCACCACCACCACTAACCACCACACCACAACCACCACCGCCACCACCACCACCACCATCACCACAACCCACCACCACCACCACAAACCACCACCACACCACCACCAAGCCACCACCACCACCACCAGCGCCACAACCCACCACCACATCCACCACGACCACAACAACCACCATACCACCACCACCACCACCACCACCACCGCCACCACCACCACCACAAACCAGACCACCTCCACCACCACCATTTCCACCACAACCACCACCACAACCCACCACCACCACCACAACCACCACAACAAACCACCACCACCACAACCACCACCACACCACCACCACCACCACCTCGACAACCCACCACCACCACAACCACTACCACCACCGCAACCACCACGACAAACCACCACGCCACCACCACCACCACAACCTTAACCCACGACCACCACCACAACTACCACCACCACCAAAAACCACCACAAGACCACCACCTCTACCGCCACGACCACCACCATCACACCCCGCCACCACAACTACCAGAACAACCACCACCACCACCACCAGCCACCACACTACCACCACCACTGCCACCACCACCGCCACAACCACCACCACCACCATCACCATCACAGGCTTCACAAATACCCTTCAGAAGCCCCCGAAAGCCATCCGACGAGACCCCAAGAGGCATTCATTAGGACTCTGACCCAAAACCAAGGCACGGTGGCGGAGCGTCGTCGTCGTCGTCGACGTCGTCCTCGTCGACGCTGCCCGCCGCCGCCGCCCGCCGCCACAGGCGCCGGCGCTGGCCCAGAAAAGGAAATCGTCGTCCCCAACGCCGCCGCCAGCCGCCGCGACGCAAGCCCGAGAAGAGAGAAAGAGGAAAAAAACGGGGGGGGAGTTCGAACCGCCCCCTCCCGTCACGGGCGGAGGGGGGGTCCGCTCCGTCCAGTGCGGGAGGGGGGTCTGGTTC
The DNA here is from genome assembly GCA_963575745.1 of Prorocentrum cordatum. Taxonomy (NCBI): domain Eukaryota; class Dinophyceae; order Prorocentrales; family Prorocentraceae; genus Prorocentrum; species Prorocentrum cordatum. The sequence goes on along the minus strand of CAUYUJ010013891.1, from coordinate 295,364 downwards.
CCAACCCACCCACCCTCCAAGCGACCACAGAACGCGCTTTTTCCGAATTTAACCTCCAAGGAGTCGCCTCCAAAGTTTGTCCCCTGCTTTGCGCCGACGCTCCCCATCTGAGCCAATGGGGGATCAACAATACGACGCGGACACGATGGCTGGCTGATCGTGGCCCCGGAAAACCTCGAACATTCTGAAGCCCGCCAAAAACCTTCAACTACTGAATAGAACACCTACATCCTGGCTCCTCCTCCTCCTCCTCCTCCTCCTCCTCCTCCTCCTCATCATCATCATCATCATCATCATCATCATCATCATCATCATCATCATCATCATCATCATCATCATCATCATCATCATCATCCATCCATCATCATCCTCATCTCATCATCATCATCATCACCATCACCATCACCACCGCCACCACCACCACCACCGTCATCATCATCATCATCATCATCCTCATCATCATCATCATCATCATCATCATCATCATCATCATCATCTTATACATCATCATCGTCCTCATCATCATCAGCATTATCATCATCGTCACCATCAACATCAACATCATCATCACCACCATCAACATCATCAACATCATCGTCGTCATCATCAACATCATCATCGTCACCATCAAGGTCAAAATCATGATCATCACCACCATCATCGTTATCACCATCATCATCATCATCATCATCATCATCATCATCATCATCATCATCATCATCATCATCCGCCTCATCCTCCTCCTCATCATCCGCCTCCACAATCTTCTCCATCACCTCCATCTCCTCATCTTCCTCCTCTTCCTCCTCCTCCTCTTCATCCTCCGCATTGTTTCCCCCCTGCGCTCGCGATTTGGGAGCAAGTTCGATCACTCGCGACGGAGCCGAACGGGAAGCGCGGGCCCAGCGGAACTCGGTGTCCACCCTGCGCCTGCTGCGCTGGATTCCGCGGACTTTGGCGGACAAGACTGATGGGGAGGGGAGGCGGCCCAGGAACGGAACGCGGAGTCACGCAGCTAGCGGGCAATATGGAGCGCATCTTCGACCGGAATCGGAACGGGGTGGCTGCGAGCTACAGCGTACACATAAAAAACATGCAACTCGATACACAAAGATGAGAGGGGAAGGAAAACCCAGACCAAGACGGGACAGGATGTTTTCGGGGGGTGGGTGGCGAGTTAATTTAGCTAAAACTACCTAAACTATGGGGCGCTGAATGTAGTGAGCCTGAGAGTCCTTGCAGGGGCGTCCGTGAATGCATCTGTTGTGTTTTTCTTGAAATCTGGAGCCTGTAGCCCAGCCTTCCGCCAGCCTTCTGAACACTGCCACTCGCCACGGCGGAGGAGAAGCACGCCCGGCTGAACAAACCCCAACCCACCGAATGCGCTGGGCGGCGGCGACCTCTACATCGGGAAGAAGATGAAGGAGGCGATTGAGGAACTTCGAAGCGAGGTCCACAAGCAAAGAGAGAGGAAGATAAAGCTGCGGCTGCAGCATTCCGGACCTCCCTTCCATCGAGCATGGCCTTCTGCGCCGCTGCGACTGCAGCCAGCCTAACATTTCTGCACTTGGTGCCTGGAAATCCTTGCGACGCTTCGAATAGATGTTGAAAGAACGGGGGCTCTTCGGGAAATCTGGGACTCATGCGGTCGTCTTCAACCTCGGCGAACGAAAAATAAACTCCGGCCTCCGAAAGGGCAACCGAAGTGCTGCCACCACGCAGGGAACATGCTAGAAAACGCCCGAATGAGCGAAGCTAAAAACAATATCAACGCGCCCTTGATCCGGAGACCCCCCCATGCGCAAAGGGTGAAGAAACCGCGCCGAGAAAGCGCGCAGTGGGGCAGCTTGAACATCGCCGCTAGCACAGCGCGCTGTACCACAAACAGCTCAGGGCTCGGGAATTGAACACATAAGCGGTAACAGAAGACGGCGCAGCACTGCGCGCGATTGCTGAACTACGCTATGCATATTTCGCAACAGGGGCATCCCAAGGAGAAGGAGCCGCAGATGGGCCCGCACACACCCCGAAATGCAAGAGACGATGAACGACCTGGAACTCCGCCCAGTCGGGCAGAGTGCCCCTGATCAAACGCGGTAGCGTGCTGCCAAGGGCTCAGAAAAGGGGCCAACTACGAGCATGGTCGCACATTTCTCGCGCTCAAGCTCGAGGTTAGCCACCTGCCGAGACGCCCGACCGAAAGACAATGTATTGATGCCTCACCACTCTTAGTGGTGCATGACGCCGCCTGCATCGTCGGCGCAAAGTCAACTCAGCCCAAGACCGCGGATTTTTCCCATCAGCGAATCGAAGTGCTCGACGACAGGGCGGGGAGCGATGGCGTAGAGACATCCGCTTGCTGGGCAGCCTCGCAGCATTCCCGACGCGATGGCGCGCCTATACAGGCGCCCGCCGCCCGACCCGCCATCAGCGGCGCACCGACCGGCCAATCATTCTCAGGGCGTCGAGGAGGGGGGCGGGGAGGTTCAAATATTGCAGCGCAAAGAAGATCCAGTGCTGGGCAGCCTGCTGGGCAGCCAGCCGAACGAAACCATTGCTGGGAGCCTGGATGTCGAATCGGGGAGCATCGAAGCGCCCCGAGCTTGCGCTCCAGCTCGATCATGTTCATGCCGAAGTTCCAAGTCGGGGCGAGCCCCATCTAGGCCTTCTCGATGGAGACTCGGGAAAGATCTCGTGGAAGGTCCGACGCACGTCGAGGTCTAGATCCTGCAGTCCGCGTCTTTGAGCCCGAGAGGCCGGTCGGCAGGAGCATCTCGAATCGCCGAGTCTTCATCGCCAAGCTCGTCGCTGTCACGGAAGCGCCCAGCGCGACGTCGGAACCGAGACGCCAAAGGCTTGCCGGCCAGTGCGCAGAAAGATGCCTCATGCAAAATTCGCGAACCTTTCAGGTGGAACTTCCACGCGCGGCAAAGGGGCTGTTCGGGCCCAGGGGCATTCGGGGCGGTCCAGTCCAACGCTCGACGTCGTTTCCTTCGGGCGGCGGCAAACCAGAAAGGTCGATCTCGGACTTCACATGTTCGCGCGCTGGAGGGCAGCCTGGCGACCAACGAAAGACCCGGCCCCAGTGCTCGAAGAGGCTAGGGGGCGCGCCCACGGGCCTCTGAACCCGCCCGAGCAACTGGGCGTTCTGGGGAGCTTTTCTGGTCACGAATGCGTCACAGAAGGAGCTTCCGACCAGAAAGAGCCCACAAACGGGGTCTGGTGACCGAACTTCGGAGACGTTTCCTGAGTCTGCTTCAAACGATTTCTGGGCAGCGCCGTTGTAGCTTCTGCCGCGTCTGGGACTGGGCCCTCGAGATCACAACGGCGCGCGCCTCTCCAGCCAGCGCCGCGAAGCAAACGGGGGCCGCGAGCGCGACCGCCCGGGCCGGCCCATCCACGACAAGAAACTGCTCGTCGAACGGGTGGGCCTCTCTGACCTTCTGGGCTAGCGGCATGCTCTGCGCCCGCAGCGCGCGGGCGACGGCCCGAACAGAGATGCACTTCGAGATGCGGTCGTTTCGATGCCCGCGAAGGAGGCGACCCCTAGCGCGCCGAGCGGCTTCGACCATGAGTTCGCCATGAATGGCGAATCGAAATGGTGGGGCGAGGTCCGCGTCAGCAACCTGGCCCAAAACCTCATGGAAAAATGCTAATATTCGGGACGCCGAAAGATATCCCCACGCATGCGTCGAGCCGGGCGGCTCCGTCGAACGAGCCGAAAACGTCGCCAATGCCGCGGCGCGGTCAGAGATCTCAGCGCGGTTGAACACCTCAGAGGAGCCGCGCGCCCTGCCGCCAGCGCACACCTGAGTGATACTCAAAACTGGAGCAACACTTCTGCAAGGCCCCTCGGGCGGCGCAGTGCCGCGCAGGGCCCTGAATTTGGATTTCGGCCACCGCCTCCAAAACGCGGTTCCAAGCATTGCCATCGGCCCCGAGATCCCCAGGAAAAAGCGGCTCACATTCAGAGGCCCAAACACATCTAGAGCCACGGATGGGGGGCCTCTGAGAAGCTGAAGTCCCCGCCTACGCCGATGAAGACTTGGAGGGGTCCGCAGAGGCCAGGGAGCGGAGATAGCCTATCGGGTGTCGTCGCGTCGCGTAGATGACAGCCCGCGGCTGCGAATGATGACGCGCGAAATTAGAACCCTCTTCGATGGGGGGATATAACAACAACTTGACCCTTCAAAGCACGGCCCTGGACCGACGCGCGCCCCGCGGTCCTCTCTCTGTCATCTTCAGCATGCGCGATGTCAAAATCTGAGATGGAGGTGATCGCGCCACCAGCTGCATGCGGCGAGGGCGGCAGGGGCGAGTAGAAAGCCCGAGTGGGGAGGTGGACGTGGTAGAGGAGGTCCTCGAGCGCATCGACGGCCCCGCGAGATTCTTGTATCGTAAAAAAACACCCTTGCCCAAGAGTTTTCTCATGTAAATGACTTCCCTGGCCCGAACTCTATATCTGCGAGGGAGTGCAACTTGCTCGTTCCGCGCCCTAACGAAGAAGGGGCTCGGCTGCACCGCGCGGTCAACACTCCTCCTCCTCCTCGTCCTCCTCATCCTCCTTCCCCCAACTCCCCGTCCTCCTCCCCCCCCCCCCTCCTCCTCCTCCTCATCCTCCTCCTCCCCCCCCATCCTCCTCCTCCTCCTCGTCCTCCTCCTCCTCCTCCTCCTCCTCCTCCTCATTATCCTCACCCTGCTCCTCCTCATCCCCCCCCTCCCCTTCCCCCCCCATCCTCCTCCTGCGCCCCCTCCTCCGCCGCGTCTTCATCGCCTCCGACGTCTTATCACGCATCCCGTCGCCCTCGAGGGCCGCGGTATCCAGGGGAAGCGGCACTGGCCATAAGGCCTCACCAATAAGACCTGCTCGTTCCACGTCCCCACAGAGAAGGGGCGCGGCTGCACCGCGCGGCCAAAATCTGGCTAAACCCGCCACTGCACAGGTTCGGCTGGCGGCGCAATGAGGGTGAACGTGGCGCAAATCTCCTCGCGATCGGATCTGAAGACGAGCAGGCTGTCTTCAGCGAGCTCGAGCGTCGGCTGGCTGTCGGGGCCTGGGTGCGGCGTGGCTCTGGCCAGCGGCTTCCATTGCGTCGGGGCCTCACCAAGCCGCTTGTTGATGTGGAAATGATGAGTCGGGTGCAACTCCGAAGACACTGTCTTGAGCTGATTCGTGGTGATGTCCTCCTGGCCCTGCATCTGAGAATTATCCGTTGAAACGGACACTTCCGCATTGTTGCCCGAGACGTCGGTGGTGCGGAACCGTTGCTATTCAGAGGCCGAAAGTTTGAAACTTGAAACTGTTGAGGATCTGGCGAATATCCCTGGCCGCGTAGCTGGTACCGCCGTTGACGGGTAAGGAAGTCCTCTTGGCCGCCCTCGAGTACAGCCTCAGAGCGTGCGTGTTATTGGTCTCGAGGATGGTTTGATGATGTTATGCCAAGCGTGTTGCTTAAGAAGCATAGACTTGGCACGAATAATCGGTGTCGCTGGGTCTGGCTCCCGATCGAAAGCTGTATCAGCAATCTGCGAAGATGGGGTATCCGTCTGCATAGTCCCCAGAATGTTCGCAAGCTTGCCCATCATCTCGTGTCTATGGCGCGCCTGTTCGTCTGTAGACTTTTGGCGTTTCTCCACGTCGGCGAGCCTAATCTCCGCCTGGCGGCTGGGGGCAATGCAGGAGGTGTGCACGGTCTTCGCGATATCGCCCATGGAGCGCTGCAGCATGCAGATGGATTCCATGATTGTGTCCCTTGCCGGATCCACGGGATGGCGCTGGTCAGTGGGCGCGTCGTTGGCCCCGTCGTAATAATCATGAGCAGAGCGATTCCTATCGCCAGCAGTGTCATGATCGCGACGGCGTAAAGGGGTACCCGATCCGCCGAGGCCGTCCTCTGGTCCACGTACTGGCTGTCCTCGGCGTTCCTGTGAGGGGAACGCGGGCGCCAGCTCAAGAGCAGCCGCGAGAGCATTATGTTCCTGCGTGCGCTCGAGGTGCGCCATCGTCGCCTGTCTGCTACGCTGGTAGACGGCTCCCAAACGAACGCGACGCTGGAGCTGGAACGCGAGAAGCGTGGCCCCCTGAAGTCCGGAATCGCACCCGAGAAAGGCCTACGGATAGGCCGCAAAAGTAATCGTTGATCCTCGGGCGTCTATAGCCCTCACAACGCTTAGCCTTGAGCCAAAATGGTTACGGACCAACTCCTCCTCCTCCTCCTCCTCTCCTCCTCCTCCTCCTCCTCTTCGGGGCCTGGCTTTCGAAGCAGTTACGGGCAAGGCCACTAGAAGCCACGAGCCGAGCCCTGGGAACAGAAAAAAGACAGAACGAAGGGAGGAAAGAGAGAACGAAAAGCTGTGGAGCAGTGCCGTAAGAAGCGGCCCCCAAGTACCCCGAGGAGCAAGAACGGTGCCAGGCTTCGCCAAAAGGGCAGCCCAAACCACCGTCGCCAATAATGCACTATCCCCTCTTCCTCCCTCGCCTCGGCTGTCCTCCCGCGACAAAGGCCCCACACCGCGCACTGTGCTCCGGCGAGCCGCTCCCAGAGGGACAGGGCCCGGGCCGTGACTACATCATACACGCGTGTAGGCCGACGGCTGCGCCCGCCGCATCGCAAGCTCGGCCAGCGATAGCGTGCGAGCGTGCTGCCCGTCCGCGAACAGTCCCCGAAATGCTCTTCTCTCCCCGACTGCTTGACCCTCCCACGACGACGACGCGCCTGCCAGCCACGCAGGACGTCCAACAGGCGCCCACAGCGCCACCGCAGCGGCCGACGCCAGGCACGACAACAGGCGGCAACGATTCTGGCATTGGCGCCGCCGCGTGGGCGCCCCTGAAGGATGGTACGGTTCCTCCTCCTACTCCTCCTCCTCCGCCTCCTCCCCGTGCCGAAGGCTTCCCGAATCCTTAGGGTTCGATTCTTGTGAGGGACGCACGGGGCGCTGGTACGAGAATGTGACCCTTGCACTCTCATCGAGCACCCTCACAGGCACCCCAAAGGCTAGGGAGCTGAGGCGTCACCAGCAATCCTTCCTTCATCTTGCTTCCACCGCTGCTTCCCCGTCTTTCTTGGCCACCTTGCTACCCGGGTGCCCTTGTTCTCTCTCAGCTCATTCCGATAGCCCTTTCAGCTATTAGGATGGCCAGGGTTCGGGCCTACAAGGCTCGGGCCTGCCAGTGCCCACGTGCCCCAAACCTGGGTTTCATAACTTCTTGTGCGTGTCGCTCGCTTGTCCCTTCTTGTCCTCTTCGGTTCCTGCCCCTGCGGTCTGCTGCCCCATTCGTCTTTTCCATTTGCTACCCCGATGTTCATAGCTCTACGTCCCCCGTCCTGCCCAGCGTGGCCGCCCCTTTGGCGATCGCGTGTCGCAGCTCGTTCTCACTACACAGCTCTGCCATTGATGCAAAGCGCCGCGTTTGTACATCAACGCTGACCGCACCGTCTCCGTGACATGTGGAATGTGCTGGTGGACCTCCTCACAACTAGCCTTGGAGCCAAACTGTGCACCAACGAATACAGCGCATTCGCGAATAGAATGGAGATGCCGACACACATTTCCCCACTATGCAGCGCACGGTAACGAGTCCCGGCCGCGTGGCCGATTGATTTCTCTCTTAAGCGGCTCCGGTTCCAAAATAACCCGTGAACTTGTACTCACATTGTGTCTTCGTGCCTCGCGTCTGGGGTTGGTACGGAGCTGTAGAAAGCGCTTCAATCGTACGGCCGTTTCGCATCATTGCTGCCGCACTCTTTGCTTTCTCCCCGTGCTTTCCTCTCGCTCTGTCTCGTGTTTTTGTGCCTTCCAGCTCATCCCACTACCCCGCGCAATTTAGCTTGAAATGATTTCTCTTATTAGGCGGGAGGTCAGCCCAGATAGCAACAGCACGCCTGAGGATACGCGCATGTCACTCAATATTAGCCGCCACGCGTGTAGCATTGTGGCTAGCGGTAAAATCTGCATGTCAATATGTTGTTGTTCCCGCTTTGGCTGCAACGTCCCATCATGTCGTATCGTCCATGAGTTGTCTCGTGCTGCTTCTACACAGTGCGGTGCCAAGACAATGCAAAGCAGGGCATGGATGAACCTTCTTTTTTCGCCCAGGCGTGTTGCAATCGGGACTCTCATCCTTAACAGTTTTTCCCCTGTGGGTTATGGAGTTGGAAAAACGTCTGTATTATGCAAATTAGGACGCACGGTCCCCAGTGGGGGCGCCAACAGAGCCTACGTGCCCAAGGTTGGATTCATAAGACTGTTGCCAATATCATCGCATACCCACTGTCTGCCCTCCTCGCGTCTTGCCTCCGCCGGTTGATCCGCCTTTGCCATCTTCCTTCCCCGGTGTGCTGGTGCCTCCCGTCTCGTCCTGCTACCACGCGCAAGAGATGGCCGAGATTCCCACAGCTCGCGTCCTTTCTGCGAGAGGGGACGTCAGGCCAAACTCCCCGCAAGCCTGCAGGAACGAACAGGGGATCTGAGCAGCTAACCGATGTCCGCCCTCCATTGGCTCTTTGTAAGGGCACGTCAGGCCAACATCCCTGGGAAACGTACTATATGTTTGTCACTGCCTGTCATCGCCACGTGACTCCGTTACATTTGAAACGAGCTTGCGAGCTTCCCCGCAAATACTTTGAATCCGCATCTGCGCACCACCTCAGCGCACTTGCGAGTGTAATGGGGGTTCCGCCACACGGCTCCGTGCAAGCTAATGTGTCCCTGCCGCGTGGCCGATCTACGCTTTCGAGACATCTCACGTCTACGCTTGTGGGGAGCAATTGAGTGCAATTCCATCGTTGCTACGTTTCGTGTTGCTGCTGCTCCCTTTGCTCTCTCCCCTTGCTTCCCTCTTCTTCTCTCTCTTCTCGTCCCCCTTCCCTCTCCTGTCCACTCCATCCTCCCCGATTCCTATTTTGCCATTCCTGCTCCTTGCTTCCATACCTGCTGCCACATCATCCTAGACCATCAGGCTACATTGATCATGAGCCATGCACCGCCTCCCAATTAATGGCAACTGTCCAATCAGCAACGGCTCCAGGTGACAATCTTTCTTGATTTCCATGCAATCGTACACGGGCCAGCCACTTTCAAAGGCTGTGTAATCTGACAGTATCCTCCTCCTCCTCCTCCTCCTCCTCCTCCTGCTCTCCTGGCCTCCCCGAGGTCGGCGGTTCGCGGTCTCGAGGACCGAAGTTCGAGAAACGAAGATCGAGGGCTCGAGGATCCGCGTTTTTGGGTGTTTGGAGCCATCCATGTCATCATCACGCCCTGCGAGCCTGGTGTATGGCTAAGGAATGCGAAATGCTTCTGGCTCCAGTGTCTTTTGCCGACCGGGATGAACCCCTGTCCTCGGCTGCAGCACAGACGGCAGAAGTTAGCTGTTGGCCAAAGTTCGCCACCAACGTCGGTAACTTTGCAACGGCATGTAGCGAAGTGCGGCGAGCGCATAGTTGCGAAGATGGTCTGCCGCACGACTTGCTGTATACACAGTGCGCGCGGACGTGCAAGACTGATAACGACTGCGCGATCCGCGGTGGGATGGTGGCAAATTAGACTCACACCATCACGTGGGGGGCTGGCACTGCTATATCATGATACCAATCACGAACTACCTGGCCCAATCAACGACCAGGGATCCATTGTAACATGTGATGGGGTCCGAGTAGCTATACACATGTGCACAATTGCAGGAAGATGGCGCTCTAAATTCCACGCCTGCCTTTTCGCCAGCAGTGCGGGGCGCCGCGGCTCTTATTCGGACACTTGGACGGGCCGACAAAGAAACGCGGGCCAGGCAAGGGGCAGAAACGGACAAGGGAGCGAGGAGCCGAGGAGCGAGAAGGGAAGGGGGAGAAAGAAGGAGGACGACAGGAAAGGACAGACTGGGCCGACAGACGGACCGACGGAGGGCCAGTGAGGGGGGGCCAAGCGAAGGGGAGAGGGATGGCACGCACCGCACAAGGGCAAGGACACACAATGGCAAAGGGGGACACATTGCAACGGCCTTTGCGGGTACATTCACTAGATGCATGTGATTTGCGGGTTGGTCGTGGTCTTAAGCACGATCTCCGGCCAGCCGCTCATGGGTCGTTCCTGCGGCCTAACACCGCAACACTGCTTGATCGGGGTTCCCTTTGACCGTCGAGCCCCTCGCTTGCAGCGCCCATAGGTCGCCAAGCGCCTTCTTCGTTGGGCAGCTATGCGCGTCGCGGATGGACCCACCGCAGACGCCGCACCTCTTGCTGGCCGTGTGCTCGCGCCGACCTGTGCTGGCGGTTTGCCACTAGGCGTGCCGCCTGCTGCCGTAGCATCGTCGACTGTGCCGCAGAGACTGCCTTCGACAACTCCCAGGCTGCGCAGATTTAGGCTGCGGTAGGGCAACCTTGCACAGCACCCCTGGCGACTGACCACTTCTCCACGTGATCACGTTTGGGCTGGCTGGAGTTGCAGCTTGAACAACTAAGGCCTTGGTCTCAGCAGCCTGCACTGCTTCGCTGCTGCGTAGACGCACCGGGACACTCCGCCTCAACGGGGAGATTCACTTGCCCGTCAGGTCGTCATCTCATCGTACTTTGCTTGGTTGACCCACCAGGGGGTTCAGCCCGTAGGGATTGTGCAATAGATTTGGGGCAATTGTTTTGCAAATGCATTGGTTTGCATTGGGTTGCATTGTTTTGCAAATTGCTTTTCATTGGGTTGCAGCGAATGTACTGCACACGAAAATCCAGCAATACACTTGCGCACTGGAATGTATTGCACGCCCCAAGTACAACCCCACAAATCAATTGCACCAAATCTATTGCACCACCCTTGTTTTGCTGGACCCCCTTTTGGGTCAACCTGATCTTGTTTCCATACTGGCTCGTCGCTCTCTGCTACCTCGCTCGTGCCATGCCTGCTGCCGAGTTCACTCTCCCCATGTGCAGTTGACACGACGGGTTCCTCGGGGCACGCGTGTGCGCAACGGCAAACGAGCAAGAGGAAGGGAATAGTATGATAGGACCTCATCGAAAGAGGGAATGGGATCCTCCATCAGGAGCTTGTGAGCCAGTGGAATGGAGGATAGAAGACCAAAAGACTACTTGAACGTAGACTTTCGGAGGTCCGCGTGGATGGATCTTTGGGGTCATCGCTGACCCTTACCCCGCCACCCCTGGGCGGCATCTCCAGCCTCAGCCCCATCGAGCTCCGCGCGATGGGGGAGGGGTGTGGCAGGGTGATCGAATAGATCCAAGAAACCCGCGCGGACCTCCGCGGAATGTTCTTGTCGTCTCATGCCTTTGGAGGAGGAGGAGGACGAGGCTGAGGAGAAAGAGGAGCATTGCCCAAGCGACCTTCTTGTTGGTCTCTCGCACGCGTGTGAAGTACAATCTCGTGGCCACCCCTTCGAAGGCCGAGTCACCGTTTGCATCTATCAGCCGCAAGCGCGCGCGTTGTCGTCGAATCGCCTGCCGCGACGCAAAAATCCCTAGTCAAAATGTAAAGCCCCAAACGCAACAGACTGGAACCGGAGATGGTGCTGGTGGGCGGGGGGGGCGACAAAAACCGGAAGCAACGAACTTGAATTCCACATCGGGAAACTGATTCCGTCGGACAAAGTCGTCGATGTTCCACTTCCACTTCCATTCCCAGCCGCCCCTCCGCACCGCGGAACCATCTAAGGATCCGACCTCCAATGCAGACACCGCGAATTAATGCTATCGCCGCCAGACGTGATCCTTGGAGCGAAGAACAAGCTTTTCGCCTCCATCCATCACGCGCTGGCAGTTCCAGCTAGGCCGTCTACAAGACATTCTTGAGGGGGTGCAGGGACTGTTCACCTATCCCGCCCTCCTGGCAAGGAAGAGGGGCGAGGAGAGATGAAGAGGGGAAGGAGGGGCGGGAGGGGGCTGCGGGAGGGAGGGGGCGCGGTAGGTGCACAGTGGGTGCACCCTTTTCGCTCCCCACTCTAAGGCGAATCCTCAGAAGCACTTCCTGTGAACGATAGTGGGGCCAGACTCGTCATACTCCCCCTTAGAAATCCACATCTGCTGAAAGGTGCTCAGAGAGGAAAGGATGGACCCGCCGATCCACACTGAGTACTTGCGTTCGGGCGGAGCCACGACCTTGATCTTCATCGTGGAAGGCGCTAATGCCGACAGTTCCTTCCCCCCTCAGATGTACTCAGGCACTCACCATACCCAACGGGAGCGGCCACGACCTCTCCACAGCAAACATTTTGTGTTGCAGCTCTGTGTACACCTCCTCGTGCTAGAGGGAGGATTTGTACACATGCCTCTCCATGGGAGATCGAATGTACTCAAGGGGGGATAGAGTGAGTGTCTGGGTGCCTCTAAAGGGATCCTTGGTCATCCGCTCGCCGATGCCTGGGAACATGGTGGTGCCACCAGACAGCACAACGTTAGCGTACAGGTCTTTCCGAATGTCGACGTCGCACTTCATGATCGATTGGAAGGTCGTGTCGTGAATGCCACTGGCTTCCTTGCCCACGAAGCTGGGCTGGAAGAGAACCTCGGGGCAACGGAAGCGCTCGCTACCGACAGTTATGATATTTCCGTCAGGAAGCTCATACGTCTTCTCCTTGTCCGAGCTCTCTGTGGCGACCTTCATCTCGGTGTCAAAATCGAGCGCAATGTAGCAAAGTTTCTCCTTGACGTCGCGCACGATCTCGCGCTCAGCCGTGGTTGTGAAGGAATAGCCACGTTCAGTAAGGATCTTCATCAAGTGCTCCGTGAGGTCACGCCCTGCCAGATCCAGGCGCAGGATCGCGTGCGGCAGAGCGTAGCCCTCGTAGATGGGCACAGTGTGCGATACGCCATCGCCAGAATCCATGACGATCCCCGTGGTGCGTCCAGAGGCGTACAGCGAGAGAACTGCCTGGATCGCGACATACATCGCAGGCACGTTGAAGGTCTCGAACATGATCTGCGTCATGCGCTCGCGATTCGCCTTGGGGTTCAGTGGCGCCTCTGTGAGAAGCACGGGATGCTCCTCCGGAGCAACGCGGAGCTCGTTGTAGAAAGTGTGGTGCCATATCTTCTCCATGTCGTCCCAATTGGTCACGATGCCATGCTCGATTGGATACTTCAGGGTAAGGACACCACGCTTGCTCTGAGCCTCGTCGCCAACGTAGCTGTCCTTCTGGTCCATGCCGACCATGATCCCTGGCATCTTCGGGCGGCCGACTATGGAGGGAAACACAGCGCGTGGCGCGTCGTCGCCCGCAAAGCCAGCCTTGCACATGCCGCTGCCGTTGTCCACGACAAGGGCGGCGACCTCCTCCTCGCCCATGAGTGCGGGGTAAGCAGAGGGCAGACGGGCAGACGCCTTGGGCGTCGCTTAACGGGGGAGCGATACATTGGGGGTGGAAGAAAGGTCTACTTTTCGAGCCTTACAGGTCCAATATTGGGACCTAAAGGGCCCCTTCAGGGGCCCTAAAGGGCCCCTTTCTGCCACCCTCGCTGTCCCTCCATGCATCGACCCCACTACGCGACGCCCAGACGCCCCCCGCGAGCAGATGACTGGGAACTGGTTTGGGGGAAACTGTGCCGAACGACCTGAGCCAAAACGGCTGTGGGAAAGAGGAGAAGCAGGCAGGCAAAGATGGATAAAGCCTGCTCCACCTTCAAAGGCACCAGCTAGTGACCCGCCCAGGGTATGGGGTTTGTAAGTGATGTGGCCACTACGCACAGTAGCGTTTGCGTGGCCTCTGCCGAAACGAATACTATAGTAAGGCCTGCGAACTGCTGCCACAGGCCGTTTCACCCGTCCGTGGAAAGGGTAACATCCCACAGCAGGTAAGCCACTGGGGTGAGAGGCCAATGTCATGCTGTCCAAAGACCCCGATACAAGGTATAAGTAAAAAAATCAGCGCAAAGTAAACAATAACCTCCCCCACCCGACCGGCAGCCAACCAGGACCCGTGAGGGCACAGATGACAAAACACACCCCACCATCCCTGTCTAACAACACTGCGAAGTACACTCTGCCTCCAAATCTGCAGCATGCGCGGGCGCTCCGCGACCACTTTGCATCGGTTTTTGAAAGGGACGGCGGGGACGCTGGCTGCCTGCTGCGCGCAGGCCGACACCTCCCACCATAGCTTACACAAGACAAGGAAAAATACACTTTGCACGAAAATCTGTATCATGCCTGGACGCCCCGCGATCTTTGTGCATTAGTTTTTGGACAGGACGGCGGGGGGGGGGGCAGCACAGCACCTGCTGTGTGCAATGCCGACACCCCTCAACCATAACAAAAACACTACAAAATGCCCTCTTGCACCAAAATCTGGATCATGCGTAGACGTCTCGAGCTCACATTATATTGATTTGTGATAGGGGCAACGGGGGGGGGGCAACATATAGCCTGACGCGTGCAATGCCAACACCCCCAAACCATCCGTTTCCAAAAACCACACCAAATAAACTGTGCACCAAAATCTGGATCATACGCGAACGCCTCGCACTCATATTGCATTGGCTTTTGACAGGGATGGCAGGGGTGCCGGCATATTGTCTGCTGCGTGCAGGCCCACCAACCAAATAATCACCCGAGACGTACCCAACCCCTTCTCCACGCGAGGCGAATATTTGCCTGAACGCTCCATACGGAAGAGGACATCGCCAGATGTGCGCGATCTGCGCTGCCCTCACCTACGCCGTGCCTCCCAGGAGCCTACGAAAATGCCGACAATTACGCACTTCGTAGCCTCCGGAAGTCTCGGCTTGATCCGCGTGGTCCCCGACTCCGCTGAACCTCCCAGGAGCCAACGAGAGCGGCGCCAGTTGCGCGGTTCGCGGCTTTCCAAGGAGCAGCGAGGTCTCAAATGGGTGCGCGTGGCCCCCGACTCCGCTGGACCGCCCAGGAGCAGTTCGTAGCCACCCAGGGAGCAGAGACGCCTCTGCTGGGTGCGCGTGGCCCCGACCCCGCCGTGCCTCCCAGGAGCCCATAGAACCACCGACAGTTGCGCAGTTCGCAGCGACCAGGGAGCAGCGAGGTCTCAAATGGGTGCGCGTGGCACTCGACCCCACTGGACTTACCAGGCGCTCACGAAATCAGCGCCAGTTGCGCAGTTCGCAGACACCCAGCGAGCAGCGAAGCCTCGGCTGGGTGCGCGTGGCACCCGGCCCCGCCGTGCCTCCGAGGAGCCCACGAAAGAGGCGACGACAGTTGCGCAGTTCGCAGCCACTCAAGTAGCAGCGAGGCGGAGGAGGACATTGAAATGGAAATGGTAATGTTGCATGGGCGAGTCCACCCAGAAGCAGCGCGGCCCAAGCATGAAGGAGCTAGTCGCCTTCTGCGAAGGGCCACAACAACTCGGTTTGGGCCTTTTTCATGGCGCCACCGTGCCGCGAGGCACGAGTTGAGTCCTCAGCCCTGTCCCCAAGACAAAATACTTCTCAAATTTCCACCTTTTCGAATTCCCAATGTTCCCAACGTGCCTCCCATTGTTCCCCAGCGCTTGCCGCATGACTTGTTCGAAGCCACGAGCGCCCCAGAATGAGCCAAAAAGGCCCGAGAGGCCTCGCACCTACAATCCAGGCGCGGTGGCGGGATGGGCCGAAGGCTACTAGGATCCTGGGGGACCGCGGAGGGAGGACGGGTGAAGGAGGAGGATCAAGGCGGACGAGCCGCAGAGGCCATCGGAGAGCACAAGCACGCACACATACACACACCACCCCGGCCCCCAACTGGCGCGCCTCTCGGACGGTGGCGCAGAGCGGCCATCCAGGCCACCGTAGAACGGCGCTCTCGCGCGCCCGCGCGCGCGGACAGGCGGGGGCGGCTCTGCGAAGCGCTGAGCCCAGTCGCCGTCGTCGCCGTCATCAGCGTCGTCTTCGTCACCACCACCGCCGACGCCGCCGCCTCCTCTTTCTCCTCCTCGGCATCTTCCACGTGGTTGTTTCATCTCCACCTCCCCCCTCCTCCTGCTCCTCCTGAACCTCCTCCTCCTCCTCCTCCTCCTCCTGTTCCTCCCTATCTACGTTTGTCGTGTTATTCCTAGTATGATGATCAGTCGTGTTATTCGTAGTATAATTCGTACTTTTCATATCACTAGTGTCATTAATCTTGGTTGAATTAATAGTCGTTCCAAAGTTATTATAAGTACTACTAGTAGCATGAATAATGACAATAGCAAAGCTGATAGTAATGCCAGTTTTTTGGGTGTGCTCATGGAAATAGCCATCGTTCTTGTTATTTGTTGCGTAGTATTGGCGTTATGATTCGGATTCAAGTCTTTCTTCATACCACTATAATTCTACAGCGTCGCATTACAGTTGGAGGTGAGGGGGTGAGATCGAAGTGGAACGGACAGCCCCCCTACCGGGAAATCGATTTCGGTTTCGCGTTCGTGCGCCTCGTGCGTGCGGGCGAGGCGAAGCTGCATGGGCGGGCGAGAAGAAAGTCTCTTGTGGCTGAGGCGCGGCCACACCAAATTATTCCCTTCCGGCATCCGGTGGCGCGCGGTGTCCCGCCGGTGTCCCGATGTGGCTGAGGCGCGGCCAGACCAGACGATTCCCTCCCAGCGTCCGGTGGCGCGCGGTGTCCCGTCGGTGTCCCGTCGGTGTCCCGATGATGATGATGATGATGGCGATGATGATGATGATGATGGTGTCGATGATGTTGATGATGAAAATGGTGATGATGATGGTGTCCCGATGATGACGATGATGATGATGATGATCATGTTGACGACGATGATGATGATGATGGTGATGATGATGATGGTGATGGTGGTGATGATGATGGTGCCACGGTGATGATGATGCTGAAGATATTGATCATGATGATGTTCCTGATGATGATGATGGTAGTGTCCCGATGATGATGATGATGATGATGATGATGTTGATGACCCTGGTGATGTTGATGGTGATGATATGATGATGAGTTTATGACGATGATGGAGCTGATGATGATGGTGTCCGATACTGATGAGGTTGATGATGATGGTGTTGATGATGATGGTAATGATGATGGTGTTGTCCCGATGATGATGAGGTTGATGATGATGATGACGATGGTGGTGTCCCACTGATGGTGATTATGGCGATGCGAACAATGATGAGGTGATGATGATGATGTTGATGATGGTGGCCCGATGATTGTGATGATGATCCTGGTGTTGGTGATGATGAAGATGATGGTGTCCCGAAGATGGCGATGATGATGGCTGTATTGCGAGCGATTACGATGATGATGGTGTCCCGATGATGATGAGGTTGGTGCTGTTTATTGTGCCAATGTTGATGATGGTGCCCCGGTGATGATGATGATGTTCATGATGATGATGAGATGAGGCTGGTAATGATGCACGGTGGTGTTCCGATGATGATGATGGTGACCTGATGATGACGACGTTGATGATGATGATGGTGACGATGATGGTGTCCCGATGATGACGGCTATGGTGATGATGGTGATGCCGATGATGTCGATGATGACGGTAATGACGCGATCATGATGATAGTGCCCAGATGATGACGATGCTGGCGCGGATGACGATGATGTTGATGATGATGGTGATGGCGTTACTTGTGAGATCGATTGTGGTATCGATAGTGCGATCGATAGCGAGACCGAATGTGAGATCGATTGCGGGATCGGTAATGAGATCGATAATGAACTCGGTTGTGAGACCGATCGGCAGATCGATTGTGGGATCGATCGAATGGAATAGATCGAGTGAGACCGATTGCGAGATCGACCGAGTGAGATCGATCGAGCGAGACCGATCGTGAGATCGATAATGAGATCGAGAATGAGACCGATCGAGTGAGACGCCCCCCCCCCCCCCCCTCCCCCCGAGCCCCCTTATCACCCGAAGAGTGGTCGTATAGGCCGTTATTCGAAATAGTTGAACCCTTCTGCTTGTTATCACTATTATCATTCGTCTGATTAGTATTCGCGTTACGCCTGATGTTCATTCGAATTGGCGCTTGTAATATACCAGCGAACTACTACCATTATTCTTCATAACGGCATGCTTTCGCTGTGTTGCATGATTACTGTTCGTCGCAGTAACACTGTTCGTTTCACTCTTCCTAATGTGAAAATGTGCATTGTCGTGAGTCTCCCAAAGTTCAACGCGATTGTAAGTCATCTTCTCAGTTGCATTACTGCACTGGGTCGTTTGCGCCCCCCCTCCCCCGCCTGCGCACGAATAAAAGGGGGATGGGAGAAGGGCCCCTCAACCCTGGCCAAAACTTCGAAGGGGGGGCCATCGGCGCGATCTGATTGTGTCACCTTGCGAGAGCTTGACGCACCCTGGCAGGGGCCAGCGACTGCCCCCCCCCCCCCTTTCCCCACGCACTGGGGAAGCCGAAGAGCGAGTGTTTTTTCCACGCGCGGCGAAAGCCCGCGCATGCCCGCTAGGATGGGCGCCACGAATCGAAAGGGCCCTCGCTCGAAAACAAGCTGGTCGAGATGCTCGGCGACTCTGCGCCGACACCAAACATCCACAATACCGCAATAATCGCCAGCGCATGCCCGATGCATCTGAGAAACAGCTCGATTGGAGAAGCGCGCGAGTCGCTCATGCTGCAGCCCAGCCACTGCGTCGCGGCAACACAAGGAGCGAAAGGCCGACGGGCGGCTTTCCAAGGCGAATGGTGCCTGCCCAGAGCTCGGCGGGCCCCCGCGGAGGCCAGCCTCCACGAGGCCCCGCGGGACCCAGGAATCCCAAACCGCGGAGGCCATGCGGGGGGCAATATTAAGATTAAGAGCGCAGGCCTGGTCGACGCGCTTGACACCTATCAGCTGGAGCAGCAATGTGACGCCACGACCGCTGCGCATCTGGCTCTGCACGCTTGCCTGCACAAAAATCTGGCCGCGGCGCGGCGTTCGAGCTGACCGTGGCCCCCGACCCGCGCGGCGCGAAGGCCCCGGCGGCAGCTCGAACCACGAGGCGGGAGACTCGTTTGCGCACCTGGCAAGCAAGCGAGACAGCATTGCGCTGTCTGACGACGGCGGCCTTCCTGCGCCACTTCCTGGCGGAGCGCTCGATGGCCCCGCCAGCAGCGCACTCCACCCCGAGGTTCCTCTCAGACTGCACGGCCAGGGCTCGACGAGAGCGGGGGGCGGCGGCGGTCGCGCCTCAACGCGAAGCAGGACGCAAGAACTCTACTCTTGGGGCGGCTGACAGGAAGGCGCACTGCGGCAACTCATCGCGCGGCAGCACACCGGATTTTACCAGCCCTTGCTTTGCTTGGTCGCGGGGCCCCACCTCGCGGATACCGAAATCGCCCACGACGGCCCCTTGCTGAACTTCACCCCGAAGCCTGCCGAAGGATGGCAACCCGCGCGTTGTCTAACGGACAAGGAGGACCATTTGGACCATTGTCTAACGGACAAGCGGTGAACTGGCAGCCAGCTAGCACGGCCTGAGTCTCGATGGGCAGGGAGCTGAAGCCAGCACATTCGAGCACACGCGGCGAACGACGCACCGCGATCAGCAGGCGCAGCCGTCGCATCGGAAATCCGGATTTCCGAGCCGCATCCAGCAGAACGCCGCGCACGATGCTTTGCGAAGGTCAAGCAAGACGGCCCCTGCCCGCGGCGCCGCCCTGACAACCCACTCCGCGAAGGCAGCTCGGGACCAGACGAGACGCCCCGACCCCTTCAGCGACGTAGACCACTGGCAGTCACGAAGGTTATCTCGCTGCCATGCGCGGCGCAAGGGCCTGCGCAGGCGCCCTTGCACCCGAGCCCACGCGCGCGGCAACGCCATGGGTCGCGGCCCTCCAGCGCGCGCGCCGAGGAAAACACGTCGTTCCACATGTCGGGCCAACACGGAGAACCTTCGAAGAGCAACCAGATGACCTGTCGCAAGCATTCTAGCCCTCGCCGCTCGAGCTGCTGACGCGGACTGACCTGATCGAACCCCGCGCCCGAGGCCGGCTTGGAACATTTCGACTAGCGACGCAGGTCGTCTAAGCTAAATTCGGGAAGCGGTGGCCCCATGTCTTCAGGCCATTGCAGAAGATCCTCCTCCTCCCCCCACCATCCAAGACGAACCCCACTCCTCCGCGGGCAGCTGCATCTCCTGTTCTTGGCAAGCGCGCGCAGCCAGAAGCGCGCGTTCATCGGCGATGGCGGGGCTGGAGTGCCAGGGGGGTGTGGGGGCTAAC
Source organism: Prorocentrum cordatum (assembly GCA_963575745.1). Classification (NCBI taxonomy): domain Eukaryota; class Dinophyceae; order Prorocentrales; family Prorocentraceae; genus Prorocentrum; species Prorocentrum cordatum. The sequence continues at coordinate 275,238 of CAUYUJ010013891.1, read as the reverse complement.
GGATGGCATAGAGGGCCTCGCCCCCAGCGTTGCTGCGCCTGCGAAGCCAGGCCGCCCACTCCTGATCTCTCCTTCGCTCGGCGGCTTCCTCGTGATAGTCGGACGCGGCACGCGCCTGCGGCTCCGCGCGCAGAAAGGAGGCGACAGACCAATCTAAACTGGGAGCGCACCGAAGTGGCGCGCTCCAGCCTCCAACAATGTCGGCAGGAAGCTCACCTGCTGACGCGACGTGCTGCCTGGCCGCGGCTGAGCGGCCGCTCGACGGTCCGAGCCCCGGAACTTGGCAAGCTCGTCGCAAGTCTGAGCGAGCCCACGGAACCAAATAGCAACCGGCGAGGTGCGAGGGCGCAGAGGCCGGCGCGGGCACGGCGCCCTCCTGCGCCTCGCCAGCGCCGCGCCTCGCCCCAGGCACTGCCGGCCCTGCTCGCCGGGGCCTGGTAGATCTCCTGGAACTCCCGATGAATCGCGGCGGCGAAACCAGTCCAGGGCCTCCAGAGGTTCTCCACAGCCTCCCACCGATCACTGGGCAGGCAGCATCCCGCGGCCCATTCACACGGGAATGTCTGCGGCGCCCTGACGCGCGAGAGCTGCGGGGTCTGCTACGCGCCCAGCAGCGCGAGCACGACAGGCTCGCGGTCCTCCGCGCCGACGGCGGCGAGGACCCGAACACTAGAGCCGCGCTGTAACACGCGCGAGACCACGAAGAAGTCGAGCACGCGAGGATTCGAGCCTGTCGTACATGTAGGCGTCAGCGGTGCGATTACCATGGTCTGCTGCGACTCAGTCCGACCTGTGTCCCGCGGCACCTCTGGCGCGAGATTCCAATCTCCTGAAACAGCGAAGGGCAAACCGTGCCGGTGAAGACCAGCCCTAACTGAGTGAGCAGATGCCAATTCAGCTGAGACACGGCCTGCGAGTCATGCAGATAGACACCCACCCACAACAATCCAGCAGGGCATACCGCGGAAAAATGCAATATACTGACCCTGGGACCCTCGACGCAGATGGGCTGGTCAGGGAGTTCAGCCCAGCGCGCCTCGGCACCGCGTGGAAGAGGCCTCCAGTTGTGCCGCCCTGTCCAGTGACAATGGCTGGGAGGCCCTTTGCAGCCCAGCTCATCGTGCGAAGTCGGGCTTCCCAGCCCTCCACTTGCGCCCAATGGTGTTCCTGCACGCGCACTGCTGACAAATCAAGGATCGGTTGTGCCTCTAGCACGCACTCCAAGCCAAAACGCCCAGCGACGTTGACCGCAATAAAAATCCCATGAACGCGGGGCCACTCGGTGGTCACTCGCGGGCCCACTCGGTGGTCACCTCGCTGCGGGCTAGGAACTGGGCAGGCTGGGACGTGCCTTCTCGCCCTGGTGCCCCTGCGAGGAGCGGATGAGTTCCTCGAAGAGAGCCGTCGAGACCTGTCCAGCGCCGCGCCTAAACAGGGCCGCTAGCGCTGGCGCCATCGAAGGCTGCGTCGCCCCCCATCGCTTGCTCCGCCGTCGACGGCCTCAGCCTGGGCGGCGCAGAACCCCTTGAAGAACTGGCCGTCGGGGTCCGCGAACAGAGCCCAATTAGGAGGCGGAAGGGGCAGCGGGGGCAGCAGGAGCAGCCAGTGGCACCTGGGCCGCGCTTGGCTCCTGGGCGGCCGCGGGCACCGCGGGCGCCTGCTCGGCAGCGGCACCTGCGCCTGCGCCTGCTTCCTCGGCGGGGGGGGGCTCGGCGCGGATGGCGTCGGCGCGCGCCTTGGACTGGCGGGCCTCCTCGGGCACGGCAGTGCCGAGCGCTGCGGCGATGCCCTCCCGCTGCGCAAGCTGCCGGTCGGGGTCGACGGCGCTGGCGCCCGCCATGGCGCCGCAGGCATCAGCGGCGCGGCAGCTGCAGCGGCTGCATGCTTCTTGAGCTCCTCGAGCTGGAGACGGCAACTGGCCACGTGGTCTATTGCTGCGCATGGGATTAGAGTACAAAAGTACAGAACCCCTGATCCGCAGGTAGAGGAAGGAGGGATACATGGGGATCTCTTCCTCCCGTGCGATCAGCGCCCTGATCTTCGCCAATACCTGGGCCCAAACGGCCAGTATACGGGTTCATTTCGCACGCCCCGCCCCGAATCCCGCCCGCAAGGACAGGACTCGGGAAAGGGAGGAAAGAACCCGTCACCCTCTTACTCCTTAAAATGCGCAAGCAGCAGGGCGCAAAAGTACGTAGCGCCTCTGCTGCGCCCCGAACATCAGCAGTGCGCAAAAGTATGTAGCGCATCTGCTGGTGTGAACGGGCAGGGCGAGGACGACGGAGCACCCAAAGTGTCCATAATCCTTTCCGAACACACTTTGGCGCCCCTCGATGCGCCTCCCAAAAACGCCTCGGCACTCGAGGGTGGAGAGGAATGGGGCGCGGGCGAGCGGAGCAAGAGGATCTGGGCAAACTAGAACAACATCAAAACCTGCTGCATCTAAGACACAGCAGGTGTAGCCACCAGCAATCAAACTAAAGCTGGGTATCAGATCATACCCTAAGCTTCCTCGGCTGCAATACGGGAGCTGTCGCACAGAAGGGTCAAACCATCACAATGAAGTCAGCGTCGTGTTGAGAAACACGAAAAGCTACATAAACAAATTCTGCAATGGGTTACTTCCCATCGGCAAGGCCCCTAAGGAGCGTGCGTCGGATTTCACCAAGATGTATATAAGAAGCCACTTGTCGTACTTAGCGAAGTGGCTAAAGGTTGTGCGTGTATTTACTGCTCGAGGCGAACTCTTCACAGACAAAGTTCAAGCAAACTCGAGCAGTGGACATTGCGGCCGACGTTACTAGGTTTTGCCACGCATGCAGAACTCACTTGCCCAAACACGATGGCAGTCGATTCCAATCAAGCTCGTCATGCATGTTGCCCAAGTGGTCCTTGGGTGCCAATTGCGGAATCGAGGATTGTACTGCAGGTCGCGGATGTATACGAACTCATCGTTGTTTTCCACGATGAACATCCAGCAGTCGTTGTGGTAGCTCCAATACCTGGGGCCCCACAGGCTGCCCTCGAGGCGCTGGCGCCACCGCGCCGCGTAGTCGTCAGCGGCGCGCGCCCGCTTGGCCCGCGGGGGCGTCGCAGGTGAGCGGGCGCCAGCGCTGCTGTCGGCTGGCCCCCAGCCGCTCGGCTGCGGGGCGACAGCGGCGCCGCCGCACCGCCCAGCGGGCATCGCTGCCAGCGCGCCAGAGGCGCGGCTTCCAGCAGCATCGCCGCGGGCGGCACGAGGCGGCGGCACCATGGCATCATGTGTAAAAGGTGTATGTGTGGGGGTGGTATCAGGATCGGTTCCCACCCCTGAACCCTTCCCCCATGGCCTGTTGATCCCAGGGCAGGTCCGACAGAGGCAGCTTTGGCAAGAGCACGGCGCGTGGTCTTGTCATAAGTGCCGTCCCCGCGGGGAACGGCAATCGTGACAAGACCGCGTTCCTGCCTGGTGCCTCTGTCCGTTCTACCCTCATTCCACTACCAATTCCTACGACCGGCGAGTCCAAGTGTTTGGCTGCGGTGGTGGATACTGCAAGCCTCCCACATGTTCTCCACGGTCCAGGGCACTTGACCGACAGCCTCACGGGCTCCGGTCATTTGGTGGTGGAATCGGGATTCATTGAGGAAACGCTGAATGACGTTGCGGAAGGGGTGGTACAATGGGCGGTCGTCATCGGGCTCGCCCACGAGCCTGCATTCGCTTGCAGGTGGGGAACCCGCAGCGCACCACTTATTGTACCTCTCCTCGTCATCCTCAATCTGTTACGCTGCGTAGCGATCGCCGAACGCTGCCCCGCGAAGTAGATCCTCGCGCCGTCGGAGACGAGGCGGGCCACTTCGTTGTTGGACAAGTTGTTCCTGGTCCATTGGTTGAGCTCCAGGTACGCCAGGTCGGTAGCCTCAGCGCCACCCTGTCCTGCGGCACCTACAGAGGTGCTGCATTGCCAGCATATGACACATAGGGTGCCATCGTCAGTAACAACTCCCAGAGACAGGAAACGACTGCAGTTCCTGGAGGTCCGCAGGGACCCCGGACGAAGCCAGATCCCCAAGGCTGCCCCAGCGGGTGTTGCCACCGGCTCCTGAAGAAAGGGAATGACCTAGCTGGTTCATTGCCTCGCGATTGAGCTCTGCGTTGGCTCGGGAAGCGACCGATCGTCCGATTCCCTCGATCTCGGTCAGCGATAAGCGATCGCCAGGCAATCCAGTGTAGTCAGTGGATCCGATATCCGCCACGCCTAGGTGACCGCAAGTTCTGGCCAAGTCCGCGCGGATACGCGCGGCCTCAGCCTGCAGGGTAGTCTCAATGTCGCCTTCATTGCGGTCGATATTCTTCTGATCTGCAAAAACCTGCACCATCGATTATTTGATATGGTGCCGCCGAGGCGATACTGCCTGGAACCTGTGGTATCTCAACTGGAGCATCTTGAGTTGCAGCGCCTGGATCATCCTGGCCAGGCGCAGCAAGTGTTGCCACCGGCTCTTCCCATACGGGGAAACCTTGGGGTCATGATCGAAGCGCTATGAGGGCTGGATGATGAGTATTAATGGAAGATCCCGTACCCAGTTATGGGTATGGTTGTAATGTATCTTGCACATCGCTCATTCGGTCCCAAATCGAAACCGGAATCCCAGACATGATTCGATCTTGTCTTGTATGTACATGCTGGGACCGCCGTGTACCTCGATTACCTGGCTTATTTGGAACATCGGTGACTCTATCAGCGGTGCTGAGGTCCGGTAATACACCATATGGCTGTCCGATGCTTGTATCCAGTTGTTAATATATTGCGGGCAATAGTCCTTTTCTGCAATGATATGCCCTGGCGGATCAATGATGTTCTCGAAGAGGGAGGTACCAAGAGTTCTGATATGCCTGAATCTCGGCTGTCATCTCAGCCTCCATGGCGGCGTTGGCGGCCTTTTGTTCATCACCCACTACCACATCGGAAACGTCAACGACAATGGTTGAGTGCTCGGCGGTGGTGTCCACCACCTGTTGCCGAATGCCGTCGTCGATTTCCATGGAATCATCAGCGAGTGTTGCCACCGGCTCCTGGTCGGATCCTGGGGTCCGAGGAGCGGTGTGTCTGCGTGGCGTGCGTGGGATACGCACTCGTTGAATAGACGGAACTCCGAGGTATGGTAGCTCGCGTGATTGAGCATACTCCTCAATCTGGGCGCTGCATGATGAGGGTCCTTTCGTTGCCACCTCCATGTGGGCATCGGCAATTTTGTCAGTACGTACTGGCATAGCGTAAACGATGCCCTTGAGGGGCAGTTGTTTTGTCACAGTATCAGATGTTTACCCATCGTAAACCGTAGTTGAGTATCGGTACCTCCACCGCAAAGAACTTCTCAAAGACACCGAAATGTATGACGGGGTCGTAGATGTGGCCCTTGTTCATGCGGACTCTGGTGCTGTAATCGCCCTTGGGGTAGTGGTTATCAAAATGGTAGCAGTTGAGCTGGCCCCAATTTTTGACGATGATGAAATCTCCGACACGAACGTCGTTGAAGATAGGACGTCGATCCCAATCTCTCTGCGTGAGTTCTGCAGGGATGGGCCTGAGAGCCGCCCTGCAGCATGACATTGAGAGTAACCAATTAGTGTCCTGGTCGTTGTGTATGCTCCTGCCAACCATGGCACGGATAATGGCTTCTTCGTCAAAGGCGTCGGGGTCGGCAAACTCATCTGCCGAATGAATGAGCGCTGCTGTCGCTGCGGCAAGGCCAGCAGGGGCCACCCCCGGCGAGGGAGCGAGGGGTTGCTGTGCCGATGACGCAGAAGCGGACCCAGAACCACTGATCTGGGCTGTCTGTATCTGCTGCAGAGGCTGTGGCGAGTAAGCCGCAGTATAAGCCTTTGCAGCAGGCGTTGCCGCCCGCGCAGGTTGGCGTGCGCCAGACGGCGATGGCGGAGCAATCCCAGGAGGATCGGCGATCACTTCAGCCTCAAATTCCTGGACAACGCGTTCCTTTCGTGATTGCTGCCGAGGCGGAGCGCAAATCTCGCACTTGCTGACTGGTGCTCGCTGGCGCCCCACAGGTGGGTAGTCCCAGATTGGGCCTTTTGAAAGCCACAACTGTTTGCCACAATCGCGGTCCCCATTGCAACGGCGAGCAGCAATAATTGCAGCAGAAGGGACCGCGTCCTCGGTCATGATGGCGCCTTGCGCTCCAAGCCAAACTATGCATCCAGATTGCGTGGCAATATGCATGTCAACCACGATCTCCACCTCATTTTTATAACGATTGAATTTGTATGGTGTGACAAATGTGTGAGGATTAGGCTGCGCACCCCTTATGTACGTGCTCGAACTGTAGAATGCCTCTGCGCGCGGCTCCTCGTGATGCTTCCTGTCTCTCCGAGACGGATCTCTGTATCCAGGGATGATTCCCATTTCCATAATGCTGCTCCAAGCGCGGGAAGATGTGCCGTGATGGAGGTATTTTACGTCGGTCCAGCGTAGGCTTTCCCAGCCCATATTCCATGGCTGGGAGCGTGGGTTGACCGAGCTGTGTCCCCCTACGCAACGAATAGCAATGACGCTGCTCCAATCGAAGCAGCAGGGGTTGCTCCCGGCTGATATTGGTTTACCGTAGATCTCAATTATGTTCTTCTCTGGGCCAATGTGCGTCTGAAACGCACGAAGGATAAAGAGCGGGTAATAATCCGTCCAGTTCTCGTATCCGACTGGATGACCGTCTTTTGGGAAGTGAGCCATGGCCGTCTCTGCGGATGGACCGCTGCTCCTATCACGACGGTCGCGGAATTTCCACTCCACCATTTCCTCGAAGGATTTCCATGTGCGGGCAAATTTCAAGCCAACCCTTGCGTGCCTCCTCCATATGTTGATCCGTCGATCTGTGAACTGATCGATGTTGAAGTGCTTGCTGTAATTAATATGGCAAAGCATGGTCGTGATATCTTTGCTCATGTACTTGGGGTCGCCGAGATATTCTTTCAATATCAGGTCGGGACCGCAAGGCGTTTCTTTGCATGGTGGGAGAGAAACCCATTTGTATTCTGGGAAGCAGACAGAGTGGTCGATATCTGGAGCGTGGGTGATCACGCAGTCGTGATAATCCAACTGAGCTGCCCAATCGTTGTCAGTGATGCACTGCGCGCCTGTGGGTGCGGTCGCGCCCCGAAGTGGGGGCGGCACGTAGTAGTGAGTATCTGGGTATTGCGCACGAAGTTTATACTCACGAAGAGTGCACGCGTTGTCAAACGTACAGAATTGACTCGGTTCTTCATGGCAAGATCGCTCGCAGCAGTCCTGCCATGGAAGCACGCGCATTTTATCCAACTGCTGAGCGAACGCAGGAACGTCGCCAGCAGGAGTTGCCTCCGGCACCGTAGCCGTGTCAGCATCCTCTGTGGAATCAGTAGGCGGTCCCGTGTCGGGGCGCGTGGCTGGCATGGCCTTCGGTGGTGGGCCCGTTGGCAATGGCGGCTTGTTCGCACTGGGCGGAGGTACCGGTGTCGTCGCGGGTTCGGCTGCAGATGGTTCTGCAGCGGGCCTCGCGGCCGGCGTTGGCTCGATGTCAGTGGGCGGTGCCTCGCGCGGCGGTGCTGGCGGTGCTCTCGCAGAGGCTGCCTGCGGAACGCTTGGCGTTTCTGGCGGAACCTCGATGCGATCCAGAGCGGTCTTGGCATGCCACCACTTGCACTGCTGGATGGCATCCGCATTGTCCAGGCGAGGTCCGACACGGTGAGAGTTCAGCAAAGCACGCTCTTGCACGACACGCAACTGGCTTGCCTCAGCGGCCTCCGTTTTAGCCTCGATCTTGTCTACGAGCTGTTCATAGACCACCCAGGTGAGGGCATGTGCATCATTGGAGTAAAGTCCAGTCTCTGATAGTAGTGTTTTTCTCTCAGCTGAATCGTAGGATGCCCAAATGCCCGGGCACGCCCCAATCAAGGAAATCAGTATGTAGTACAGCTCCTCGTCGGCCGGACGGCATGGCTTCATGATCTTTGCGTTGTAGCGCTGCTGGCGCTGATGGCGGCTCGCCTGTAGTCCCTGGGACGGGACACTGGTGCTGAACACGCTCACCAGCGGGCGTTGCCACCGGCGTGGATAGCGAAAAATTGCCGCTGGCGCATGAAGCCATCCAAGCACAGTGGACCATCTCTCCGGCACCTTGATTCATGAACGTCGTGAAGCTGCGGCGCCTCTTCCACTCAGCCGTCATCTTTTCGCGGAACGAGAGAGCCGGTGAGATCTCCTTGGCCTGGGCGCATGCCTGGGGGCCCGTCGATGCCTTCAGAAGTGGAGGCCGAAACGGATACGGCTAAAAGGCAATAATTGAATCACTGCGCAGAAATTATGGTAACACACGGCATCACTGAATTGAGTCGTCATCATTGCCATGTTGTGGCTATTCATTTTGGCATGCCATGCCGCAGGCGCGAGCCTGTCATAGGACTCAAGCCATTGATCTGCAGGAAGAACGGCGATGCCTCTGGGCTGCATGTGACGTGTGAGGTCAGCTGTCTGGTAATCGAAGTTGGAATGTAGGCCCCATTGCTTGGCCTTGCCTGGTCCCGAAGTATTGCGCCAGCAAGGAAACGATGCACGAAAGTATTGCATCACGTCGATTAAACGTGCGCCGTTGCTTGACATAGGCAGGGGATCCTGTGCTCCAGTATTCCCAAATCTGCTCATTTCTTTTGCGCCATTCTGCCAAAAAAGAATTATCATCGCATAGCAATAAGGCTCGCGCCTGACGGTTCCGACCGATCATCACGCGCTGGTCGACCGTGCCTTCGGTCTGCAATTGTAGGATGGCTGTGATACGTTCTTCTTGCACCTGAGCAACACGTGCACGAAAGGTTGCCATATCACAGCGGGTGTCGCCACCGGCTTCGGGCAACAAAATCAGATCCTGGCCGACAGGTGTGTCGTTCCCCTTGAAGAATTCATTATAATTCTCGTGCGAAAGCGCCCACGTCATGATGTCGTCGCGGATCATGGTTGCCAAATGCTCGAGGGTGGCGCCGCCCATGTATTCTGCCTTGTTGAGACATGGCATAAAGAGCGGTGCGAGACCAACGTTGGATGATTGTGCAAGCTCATCGCGTCGGGTCGGGCTGTTGAGCTCATCGATACCGTGCCCTGGGTAGCGCTTGTGGTCTCCGTCCTTAACACCATTCTTTCTTTGCGTAGTCCATGTGGAGTCCGTGTATAGGTCAGTCCATTTGTACGCATGGCCTGAAGGACCAAAGGCGCGAATGAGGAGCAGCCCCAAGTCCTCGTGCGCCATGCCCGTCCATCCTCGCTCGGAGAGAATGGCTTTGACCAGTCGACCACCACAGAACGAGCTGTAGTTTGCCTGGGGTAAGTCCAATGGATCCAGTGTGGACCCTGGAGTGGCGACAGGCTCGTCGGCATCTGGGTACTCAGCAGGGTTCACGCTGCCCTCTTCGTAGGGCTGCCATTGCTGAGCGCCGAGATGCGGGAGAAGTGTCCAGCCGTGGGGGTGATCAGAAGGTGCTGCCGCCGTCTGGGGTTTCGAGCCGGCCCACCCAAAAAAAACGCCACGGTTTGTCAGCCACGTGATGAGCTGCCGGGCGTATTTCTTGGTTCGGGTGAGGTCGTGAAAAGGCCCGCATGTCGATGACAAGATGGTCCTCCACAATATGGCCGATATGTCCTTCCACGTCGGACGTCCTGGCCATGGCAGGAGACCGCACTGGTAGCTTGACTTGCTCTCGGTCAAGAGGATATGCATGACTCGGAGTAGGCAGCCCCATCGATATAGATGCCTGGCGGCATGCAGCAGCGGCCCCCGCACAGCTCGATCGTCTCGTTGACCGTATGCTGCGACCACTGTCCAAGCATAGCGCATCCACCCTTTGACCAATCGTTATGTAGGATCTTCCATTCGACCTCCAGCATGTGAGTGGCGAGGCCCATCGAAGGGCACTTGCGATGTTGACCAGGGATTGTGGCATTCAGATGGTCAGGCAACTTGCGGGTAGCATCCTGGGCAGCGGTGTTCCGTGTGAACAAGCTTGACAGCACGCACATGGATGTCATCATCGAAATCCATGGGGTCGCCGCCACCGCGCTGCACTCACAGTAGGCGTCGCCGCCGAATGGCCCCACCCGATTGCCGATCACCCCAGTCACGTCCAGCGACGCAGCGCGGGCGGTCTCGACGAGAGCGGCGTCGTCTGGCGCGCGCGAGCGGTACTCGGCGCCGTTGTCCAGGCGGCGCCGATGAAAGAAGTGGTATCCTTCATACTCTCCACGATGGCGGCCTGTCTGGACATGGAACGCAGGCCCCACGCGACCATTGCCATCGGCCTCGGGATTGCGGCGGGCGCCACCGCCGACGGCCCAGCCCTCGAGGTGGAGAGGTGGGGCCTGATGCATCTCTGGAGGGGGAAAGTCGGGGGCGGAACCGATCCCCTGGGCGTTAGTTTGACGCGGTGCGAGCAAGATGCTGGCAAGCGTGGTTGCTCGAGTCGTAAAACAGCTGCGGGGGCAACGTGATCGTATCACGAGGGTCCTAGATCTGTCAGGGCCAAGGGGCGGCGACGAGGACTGACCAGAGCGTCTACCACGTGGCGAACGAGCCCGTGCACGAGGTTGGCGAGAGGCGCCAGCCGCGGCAGGGGCACCGATATGATACATGCTTGCATGCAGTCCCTCGTGGTTCTTTGATCCCACGCGAAAATGTCCGCATCTTGTGTCTGGCTCCCCCCAAGGCTCACGGTCAGTAAGCAGTATCTCGCAAGTTTCTTCACATCCATCCAGTTTGGGGGGTTCGGCAACGCGCGGCGGGCCATCGGGCCCCCTGGGCCCTCGCAGCGGCCCCCAAGGATTCTTCGGAGGACACTGCATGGGAGCGATGGGGAACATGAGCGATAGTTCCATTACATCCCTCCAGAGATCCGCTTTCTTAGGCTCAAAATGTTTGGTCATCGTGTCGGCAATCTGTTCCTTAGTACCCACGCACTAAAGCTCGGCATGTTCAAATTGGCATGTCTCGCATATCCAATCCAAATTGATGCGATGGGTGCGATGAAGATGACGGAGTGCTGGTGTACGTCCCTTTCGGACAATCTTGATCACGGCCCGTTTGTCTTCCAGGGCGATGAGATGCACTTTCGGAGAGCTGCTCGCGCGAGCAGGCTCCGGGTCCACGTGTAGCACAGTACCTTCGCGGGAAATCGTACGCCTCTTTGGAGTCGCAAGCGTCAGTAGTGACATTATACTGGCGAAGCTTTCACCGAGAAGTCGCCAATCACAGAATAAACGATTTCAACCTAAGATGGGCGGCGTAGCGTTGGTAGCGGCGCAACTATCTGATTGCGAAAGCATGCGAGCCCGCGCGATGCTTCACGCCCAAGTAGGCTACTCCGAGAGGGGCGCGAGCAGCACGGCTGGCACGAACGAAATCAAAAACAACTCGACCGCGAAGAACGACGACGCGAGCACGGCCAGCAAAAGCAATGCAATTCGCAAGGGCGGATCATTAAAACAAAAGTCTGGGTAAATAGCAACGCGACGGCGGCAATCAAGGCAAGCGTAACCTCGCTAACCGCTGAAGGTCGCGCAAACAAGTGCTAGGCCGAAAAAAAACACCTGATATTACCACGAACCCCGACCTTGGAGGGCACATGGGGGCCCCTGCGACGCGGGCTCAGCACGTGACCATGCGAGCCACTGGGGGGGGGGAAGGGGGGGGCCTGGCTTGCGAGCAAGTGAACCGCAAAGAAAAGCATGCATGCGGGCCACTAGTTTTGATAGGTCCGCGCGTTGCAGGTGAGATGCCAAGAGGGCACCTGACGTTGGTTCCCGCGTTGTCCGTTTGAGGCGGTGACGCTTTGTCGGGGTGTCTCCAGACATCCTGGGGTCCTCTAGAACAGTGTTGGGGCCCTCTTGAGAGTATCTGGGGGGCCTCCTGGTCATGGGATGAAAGCTGGCTCCCGCGTTGTCCGTTTGGCGGCGTCTCCAACCATCTTGGGGCCCTGTTGGGCAGTATTGGGGCCCCCATTGGGGGGCGGCCGGGGGCTTCCGGGGCGCTTGTTCCAGGCTCGCTGGGGCCTCTTTGAAAGCCTCTCGGGGGTCTCCTGGGGGCCGGCTGGGGCCTCATGGGTCTCTGTTGGGCTGGAGAACCCAAAATGTATGTCCCTGCCGCATCTCTGAAGTTTTCTTAAGCATTCCTGAAGCTTTCGGAGGCCGTCTTGGGGGCTTCTTGGGCCGTCTCGAGAGCGCGTCGGACTGGTCTGCGCGCTCTCTCAGGGGCCTCTCAGGCCGTCTTGGGGCTGTCTTTGGGACCTCTTGCGCCGCCCCGGAACGTCGGGAAGCCGAGGGCGCCGAAACCCGAAAGACATATAGAAAACCAGCGAAAACCAATACATGTTGACACGTGGGGCTCTCCGGGAGGGCCTCTCGGAGCCTTCCCGACGCGTTCTAGGAGCGCCGAGGGCCGTCTGGGCGCGATATTTGGGGCCTCCCGGGCGCCTCGCGGGGCTTCCGGGAGGCCCTTTTGCGCGGTGAGCTTGAAATGTAAGTTCCTGCCCCTCTTCTAGAAGCTTTCTGGGGGCGTTCCTGGGGCCCTCGGAGGCCGTCTTGGAGGCGTCTTCGGCCGTCTTGAAAGCGCGCTGGCTTGTCTGAGCGCTCTCTTGGAGGCCTCTTAGGCCGTCTTGGGGCGGTCTTCGGGTCCTATGGGCTGTCTTGGAGCGTCGGCAAGCCGTAAACTTGGAAACGCGAGAAACTTTCAAAAACCCAGCGACAATCAATAAATTTTGACACGCGGGGCTCTCTGGGAGGGCCCCTCGGAGGCCTCCCGCGGCGTCTTGGAAGCCCCCTGGGCCGTCTGGACGCGATGTTTGGGACCTGCTGGAAGCCGAGCGGGACCCCCGGGTGGTCTTTTTGGGCGGTGAGCTTGAAACGCCGGTCGCTGCCTCTACTCTGGAAGTCTTTTTGGGCAGTTCCTGGAGCCTTCGGAAGCCGTCATGGGGGCCTCTTAGGCCGTCATGAAGGCGTTTTGGATTGTCTGGGCGCCTTCTTGGGGGCCTACAAGGCCGTCTTTGGGTGGTTTTGGGCCCCCTTGGGCTGTCCCGGTGCGTCGGCGAGCCGAAGGCGTGAAAACCATACGAACCTGCGCAAACCCAAAGAAAACCAATGCATTTTGACACTGGGTGCCCTCTGGGAGGGCCTCTCGGAAGCCTCCCGAAGCGTCCTGGGAGCCCCCTGGGCCATTCGGGCGCGATCTTGGACGGCCTGGATCGACCTGCTGGCGACTCGCGGCCCTCTCGGAATATCTTGCCGACCATCTTGGGGCCGCCCGCGCCGCGCGGAAGCGTGTCCGCCGAAATGGGGCCGTCTTCCGCCGTGTTCCGCCGGCGTTCCCCCCGCGGCCGGGAGGGGGCCCCGGGCTTCCCCCCCCAGACCCCCCAGGGGTGCACTAAACGGGAACCCATCCTCAAGGTCGGGGAAAAAGATGACGCACAAAGGCGCCGTGTAAGAGCACGAACGCGAGCACGACGTGCGCACTCGAACAAAACGCGCGCGCGAATCGCGGTGAACGCGCGCGCGCGAGGGCGATGGTAGATCCTGAAACCACAGCGCGACGAAAGCCGCCTGCACTTCGAATTCGAATCTCGCCAGACACGCTCCTTAGAGCAATCGAAAAAGCGGCGTGCGGCCATCGTGGCACGGGGCGCTTGGCGCCACAGCGCGACGCGATCGTGGAACTGAAGCCGCCCGAGCGCCGGAGGGATGCCGAGGGGGGGCAGGAGGGGGCGGAAGAGAGCGAGGACGACGAGGGGGATGGGGGGATGAAAGGGAGGGGAGGGGGGGTGATCGGGGAAGCGGGGAGCGAGAGGAGAAGACGGGGGAGGAGCAGGAAAGGGAAGGGAACGAGGGGGGGGGTAGGATCGCGAGGGGGAGGTTGTAGGCCGCGCCTACCTCCTCCGGACTCTTTCGGGCCATCCTGCTGCGATTTTTGCTACCCCTCGGGGCGCGCCGGGCGCTCTGCAACCCGTAGAGGCGAGGGCGCGAACGCCAATCCCATCTTCTCTTTAGTCTGAGCAGTCTGGCGGCGCCCTGGGGGCGCCTGCGCGGACCCATTGCAGCATCTTTGCTGGCGCCCGCTTTGTTTCAAGCAGTTTGGGGTGCTATTGGAGACGCTGGGCGGCCGCGTCGAGCTTCCGATCAGATGATCAGATTGAGCAAGGTCGGCCGTCTCTGGGAGCTCCGAATATAACCAGCGATGAACACTGGAAGGGTCAAATGCTGAACCTTTCTTATCGAGGAATCGTCGTGACTTTGACCCTTCTTGGCGTCACGAGTGTGGTTTCTTTCCATTCTGCCGTCGGCCAACAGCCCTGGCCGCCGCCATCGTTGGCCTCGAGCTGCCCTGTTCACGTCGGCATGCATCTGGAACTCTCCCGGGCCCTTCGCGGCCCTCCTGGGGCTCTCTTAAGCGCCTCCTGGGGCGGTGATGGCGCCCTCTTGGGCCTCTGGGGCCCTCTTGGACAGTCTGGGGATCCGTTTGGGGCGTCGCGTCGAGGGGGCCCCTGGGGGCCCGCTGGGTTGTTTGTCGGCGATATGAAAGGCCTCTGGGATCACACTGAGTCCTCTCGGGCCACGGCGCGAATTTCAAGCCGCGCCCAGCGGCGCCAAACAGCACCGCCCGATGGAGCCAAACAGAACAACGACAACGGAGGGGCATCGGCGTCGATATCGCCGCGCCGTCTTCCCCTTGGGAGATGCCGCGAGAATGATCGAATCCTGCCCCCGATGCCCCTCGCCCCCCCCCCCCCCGCCCCTCCCCCCTTTCCTGCCCCCTGCAGCTGGGCGGCCAGCGGGAATGCCCATCACGAAGCGAAAGCGGCGCAGGCGCGGGGCGGAAATGGATTGCCTCGACAAAATGCCCGGCCAGACTGCCCGACAAAGTGCCCGACAAAATGCCAGACAAAATCGCAGGTGCAAGCGCCGCAGCTGTGAATTTACAATGCATCCGCCTGGCCGCCGATGCCACGAATAATTTTGTCGCTGCAATGTTTTCAACATGTTGTCACGACGGCCGTTTTTTTTGTCGGGCCACTGGTTTTTCTTTGCCGGGCCATTTTGTCGGGGCCTCTGTTTTTGTGTCGGCGCATTTCGTCGGGGCCGCATCTTGTTGTCGGGATCTTTTGGTCGGTCCACGTATTGTTTTTTTGTCGGCCCGCCTGCTTTCCTTTTGCCGTCGGCCCCTTGCGGGCAGCGCCCCCAATTCAAGGCGGGGGGGGAATGCGGACGGCGAGGGGGGGGGGGGGGTGCAGGGGGGGCGCGCGCGCACGGCGCAGGGGGAGCAAGAGGAGGAACGGAGGAACGGGAGGGGCAAACAAACTGCAAGAGAACCCAAACACATCTCGCAGGCCGAAAAGGCCCCAACACCGCCCAAATAGGCACCAAGGAGCGCCCCAAGAGGGCCCCAAGGGCCAAAGAGAGCCCAAAAGGCCGATGTGGCCAGGCACCTCGATGCCAACGAGGGTGGCGGTCAGGGTCGTTGGTCGACGGAAGCACGGAAAACAACCATATTCATCGCGCTAACCTGATAGTACCACGAAGCCCGACCTTGGAGGACACATGGGGGTTCTTGCGATGTGGGCTCAGCACGTGACCATGCGAGCCACTGTGCGTGTGTGTGTGTGTGTGGGGGGGGGGGGGGGGGCGCGTGGCTTGCGAGCAAGTGAACTGAAAGAAAAACATGCATGCGGGCCACTAGTTTTGATAGGTTCGTGCGTTGCAGGTGAGATGCCAAGAGGGCACCTGACGTCGGTTCCCATGTTGTCTGTTTGAGGTGGTGACGCTTTGTCGGGGTGTCTCCAGACATCCTGGGGCCCTCTGGAACAGTGTTGGGGACCTCTTGAGAGTATCTGGGGGGCCTCCTGGTCGCGGGATGAACGCTGATTTCCGTGTTGTCCGTTCGGCGGCGTCTCCAACCATCTTGGGGCCCTCTTGGGCAGTCTTTGGGCCCTGTTGGGGACGGCTGGGGGCTTCCCGGAAGCCTGTTCCAAGCTCGTCGGGGCCTCTTGAAAGCCTCTCCTCCCCCGCCGCGGCCTAAGGTTGAACGTCCTAAGCTCTCCAAGCCCGAGCGGGACGCTGTAAAGCTAAGCCGAGCCCTCAGTCGCACCGAGCACCAGATTCCGAATCCTCATAGGTCGTTTTGGCAGTGCTCGGTGTGTGGTGGACGTACGGCGCGGAAGTTTGCGTTAGAGTTTCTCAACACCCAGTGCCAGGGAGCGTCGAGAGTCCTTGTGCCTACGGTGTTTTGTGGGCGGGAGATTCACCCGTCCCGCAAACTTCAGAATGGAGTTCAAGGGGCTGTTTTTTGTTCTTCTTGTGGCCTTTATGGCAGGTTTCGGGTCCGCTCTGGTGGACTTGGGAAACCGTGCAGGCCCATTTCGAGGAGGGATCGTAAAAACTTGTCGGCTCTCCTCCTCGGTATGCTCCCTCAGCAACGGGCAAAGACTGCTCGTGCCATTTTCGCCACCAAGAGGTCCTTCTAACCCTCCTGGGCGGCGGATTTGGGAGCTCGAGGGCCTCTCCGTTTGAGAGGCCCCTTTCAGCCGCCCATGGATTGGGCGGCTCCTTACCGCGCTCCGTCGCTCCCGCCTCTGCGCTTTCGCGCTTCTCCAGGGCGAAAAAAAGTCTCCTGGGGGCCGGTTGGGGCCTCGTGGGTCTCTGTTGGGCCAGAGAGCCCAAAATGTGAATCCCTGCCGCCTCTCTGAAGTTTTCTTAAGTATTCCTGATGCTTTCGAAGGCCGTCTTGGAAGTCTCTGGGGCCGTCTCGAGAGCGCGTCGGACTGGTCCGGGCGCTTTCTTGGGTGGCTCTCAGGCCGTCTCGGGGCGGTCTTTGGGACCTCCTGCGCCGCCCCGGAGCGTCGGGGAGCCGAGGGCGCCGAAACCCGAAAGACATTCAGAAAACCAGCGAAAACATATAAATTTTGACGCGTGGGGCTCTCCGGGAGGGCCTTTCGGAGGCCCCTCGAGGCGTCCGAGGAGCGCCGAGGGCCGTCTGGACGCGATGTTGGGGGCCTCCCGGGGGCCTCGCGGGGCCTCCGGGGGGCCCTTTTGCGCGGTGAGCCTGAGAAGTAGGTTCCTGCCCCTAATCTAAAAGCTTTCTGGGGGCGCTCCTGGAGCCTGCGGAGGCCGTCTCGGAAGCGTTTTGGGCCGTCTTGAGAGCGCGTTGGACTGTCTGAGCGCTTTCTTGGAGGCCCCCTAGGCCGTCTTGGGGCGGCCCTTGGGCCCTCTTGGGCTGTTTTGGAACGTCGGCGCGCCGAAAACGTGGAAATCCAAAAAACTTTCAAAAACCCAGCGAAAACAAATGAATGTTGAAACAGGGGGCTCTCCGGGAGGGACTCCCGGAAGCCTCCCGAGGCGTCCTGGGCGCTCCCTGGGCCGTCTGGGCGCGATGTTTGGGGCCTGCTGGAGGCCGCGCGGGGCCTCCGGGGTGTTTTTTAAGGCAGTGAGCTTGAAATGCCGGTTGCTGCCTCTACTCCAGAAGTCTTTTCGGGCAGTTCCTGGAGCCTTCGGAAGCCGTCATGGGGGCCTCTTGGGCCGTCACGAGGGCGTCTTGGACTGTCTGGGCGCCTTCTCGGGGGCCTCCGAAGCCGCATTTGGGAGTTGTGTTTTGCCCTCTTGGGCTGTCTTGGCGCGTCGGCATGCCAAGGGCGCGATAACCAGGAAAACAATGAAAACAACCAAAAGAAAACCAATACATTTTGACACTGGGGGCTCTTTGGGAGGGCCTCTCGGAAGCCCCCCGAAGCGTCCAGGAAGCTTCCTGGGCCATCCGGGCGCGATCTTGGACGGCCTGGATCGACCTGCTGGCGACTCGCGGCCCTCTCGGAACATCTTGCCAACCATCTTGGGGCCGCCCGTGCCGCGCGGAAGCGTGTCTGCCGAAATGGGGCCGTCCTCCGCCGCCTTCCGCCGGCGCCCCCCCCGCGGCCGGGAGGGGGCCCCGGCCCCCCCCCCCCAGACCCCCCAGGGGGGCACTAAACGGGACCCCCCCCTCGAGGTCGGAGAAAAAGGGTCAGAATCACAACGATTCCACGCTCGGAAAAAGTCACATATTTAACGCTTTCCAGTGTTTTTCGCCAAGCGTTTTCTCAGAAGCCCCACAGACGGCCGACATGGCTGAAAATGGCCACCTGAGAAAGTCGAGAGCAGGATGCGATCGCCCAAAAGCTCCAATAGCATCCCGAACTGTTTGAAAACAACACGGGCGCCCGCAAACGCGATGAACATGGTCAACGGAGGTGCCCCCAGGACCCCGCCACTCTGCCGAGACAGAAAGCACGGAAACGGCGTTCGCGCCCTCGCTTTTGCAGGGCGCAGAACGCTCAACGCGCCCCGAGGGGCAGCAAGAGTCGCCGCAGGATGGCCCGGATGAGCCCAGAGGAGGTAGACGCGGCCTACAACCTCCACCTCCCCCTCGTGATCCCCCCCCCCCCCCCCCCCGCCCTGCCCCCCCCCCCCCCGCCTCCTCCTCACCCCCCATTCCCCCCTCCCCCCCCCCCCCCCCTGACATCCTTCCCCCCCCTCGTCGTCCTTGCGTTCTCCCATGCCCTCCTGTTCAATCCCCGTCGTTATCGTCCACTCCTTCTCCCCCATTCCTCCGGCTTGCCCCCCTGCGCCTCCTCCCCGCCCTGCCCCCGTCGCGATCCGCGCGCGGGCGCAGGGGCGCGGGGGTTGGGGGCAAGTGCAATGTTCAGATACGCCACGGGGCACGACCTGCGCGCGGGCACAGATGCCGCGACGGTTGGGAACAAAATATAACGATGCTAAGATGTTGAAATTCGCCGAGCGGCACGATCCGCGACCGGGCGCAGGGCTCGTAAAGGCCGGGGGTAAGATTGGACGATGTTATTGTCCGTCGACGGCACGATTTGCGAGCGCGCACAAAGATCGCGAGGGTTGGACGTCCTCCAAGCGCCTGCGACACGGCCGCGGGGCCCACGCCGCGGGCGCCCACGCGCCATGGCGGAAACGCGCCGTGCAACGTTGCGCAACGCAGCGGCTCACGCCACGGCGCACTGCGGAGCGCCGCTTTTTGCGCGCATGATGTGTGAGATTTTTGCGAAACGCGCATTGAATATGTGTGGTTGGGCCTTAGGGACAAGATCTGATGCATGCGTGATGACAACGTTGGAACAGCTTAAGTGGTGGTAATGAAGACGCTCGCACGATGCATGGGCGGCGGCTGGCCCCGCAGTCCAAGCTGGGACGTGCGAGCGATAACGCCATCCTTCGGCGCCACCAAAACAAAGTTCAACAAACTGCAAAAATATGTTGTCGGAGCTTCGGTTTTGTTTCCTGGTGGGCGCAAGACCTGACCGGCGTCTCCGACTGCAGCGGGAGCTGCCTCCGGCTAGGAGAAGATCCCCGTGTAGGGGGGGCCTTGCGAGGCGATGTCTTACGCCGCTTCTTTTTGGCGGCCAGGGTCGGAGATATCGTCGTAGCGACACGTCCCAGGCGGCCTAGGCAGCGGTCTTCTCTTTGCAGGTGCTGGCAACCTCCACCACGGCCTCCCAGAAGGACAGCAGTGGAAGTCCCTCGAGTCGTAGCGCAGAGTCAAGGGCGACGATCTCGGACTCCGTGGAGGAGTGAGAAACGATCGTCTGTTTCCTGCACACGGCATTGACGGGAGAGAAAGTATTCGGTCCAGCAAGCGCCGCGAAGACGCCAGTCGTGGACTTAGAGGAAGTAATGTAGTCGGCAAATGAGGCATCGGCGGAGAGCATGATGGACAATTGGTCCTGAGTGTCACCGATCCATCCATGTAGACAATGAGTACGAGTCGTCTTGAGGTAGCAGATAAGCCGATGAAGGCGTTTGTCACACGTAGTACTCCATTTGGTGATCTCTCTGGCTAACATGCAAACTGGGTGCAAGAGATCACAACGACAACATCGTGCCATATAGAGAACCTTCATCAATACACTCGCCGCGTCCTGGCCGAGAGAGCCCTCGTCAGAGTAATCAGATTCGGTGAAAGATGCGCCCTCGATGCCAGGGGTCTCTGCGGCGGGAAGGTCATCGTAAGCGACTGTCGTGGATTGCGACGTATCAGTAGGCCTCTCGACCGACCCAGCTGGGCTGGGTGATCGTGACCGAGCGCTGAGCACGCCAGTAGGTATCGCGACCGACCCACAGGAACGAGGCGATTTTGATCGCGAAGCCCTCGGGGAGTCTGACCGTTCTCGGCGTGAACCTGGCTCTTGGGTATGCTTAGAGGCGCACTCAAGGTAGCGCTCTATACATTGGCCAGTGAAGCCAAGCATCTCATGTCGTATACCACGAACTTGTTCAGCTGTATGGTAGTCTGTTTCGCTGTGGGTAGGCAACATTGGACGAATGGTAGCCATTCGCTTGTCGAAGACGCTCTGGAAAACGTCGCAAGCCTGTTGTCCACAACCAAAGTACTGAGAATACGGGGTGGGCGGATTTAGTTCAATGCCGCTTTTGCGGATCAGATCCCAGCCAGCATGGAGGTTGGTGGCGGACCCTGCAAGTTTGAATTCGTCCACGTATACTGAAAGTATCAAGCCCAGTTTCTTGTGTCTCCACACGCAATCCCAACCAGGGATGGGCTCGAATCCAACGCTTTCCAGGCATGCGCGACACTTGCGTTCCCAGAACACGCCTGCCAAAGGGTGTCCGTAGAGTGCCAAGCGAAGTCGGCACACGGAATTCTTGCATTTAGCCCAGGATGCGGGCTGACGCTACTTGGGTAGCGTACTCCAAGTATCGACCGGGTCAATCCGACCGTCTCCGTAGGGCAAGGACTGAGTGTATGCGCCTGGCCCGTCACTCTGTTCGCCTCCGTAATTTGGCAATAATGCGGTGGCGTCAGAAAGCTTGGAAGCCTCAGTGTGTGACGCGCTAGATGCCGCATCGGCGAAGATGGCAGCCAAGCCAGTCTCGTCTTTGCCAGTGTTGCCCTGAACCACCACGCGACCCTTGAACTTACGTATATCCGGAAGAAGTTCCTCATATTTCACGGAAGAAAGCTCTAATATGTTGAAGAAGTGAACCTTCTTCCCTGTGCGAATCGCCCCGGACTCAACATCTTCACTTTTCAGCAACAGTTTCTATCGTCCATGTCTGCTTCTTTTCCAGGCGTTCGCATTCCTTGCGTAGGGCCTCTTGCGCTCGTGGCTCAGCAGCAACCTCGCGCTTGTTTAGATTCCGGGTAACAAGGGCTGGGCGTGCCCATGCTGACGCAGGGAGTTTCTCTCTGTGTGCCTGTGAGAAGTCGGATCCTCGTGGCGTAGTAGGCATCGCTACCGACGGGGTGAACTTGCGGAGAAGCGGGTTCACACTCCCGAATTCATATCCCCCACTGTCGATTCGCACCAGAGTTCGTGCGACCCCAGCAGGCGATGTGGAGGGTTGGCGGTAGTATAAGACTGTGGTGATGTCACGTGGTCCGCCAGGAAGTTTGGCATACAGAATATCCTTGTTTGTCACGCCCTTGACGTCCTCGTCTCGGATGACAGCTCCGCTGCCCATATCGCAGGCAATGCGGCGTTCCACGGTATCCCATGTAGGTCCACCAGCCGTGGTTGTGCGAAAGAGATTAGCTTGTTTGTCCTGTCGGGTCCACGCCCGAAGGGCAGCCCGCTCACGTGCCCCGCGGGCTTGTTTTATGTCTTCTGCATAGTCGGTATATTTCTTCTGTTGTCCTCGGGACAAAGTCTTCCAGTGTTCGGGAAGGGTGCGGTCTGGGCGCGCAGTAGCCTGCACGCGTGTCTCACGACCGCGGACCACCATTTTGCCGTCTGGCAACATCCTGGGGAGCTCGTAGAACCGAACGAGGCCCGTCCATGGCTCACTAAGTTCTCGGTGGTCTGCGGCACTAACACCGCCCCAAACGTCTCGAAAGACGCTCTCGCCCTCGGAGGTAGAAGTCGTCTCGAAGTCCCGCGTGACATCGGGCTGATCGACGGGGGCAGGAATGTTCATCACATCGTCTGTCGGTGTGAATAACTTCTTTCGCGGAGTGCGGATATGCCGGATGATGCAGTATCCACGCTGCTCCCAGTAATCCGGCTCTGGCGCTGGCGCAGCGACATCGGGGGCCGATGGGTGGACGAGAAGTAGTTGCCTTGACCTCGCCGCGTGCCTCTGGGTTGTGGTGTCT
The DNA here is from genome assembly GCA_963575745.1 of Prorocentrum cordatum. NCBI lineage: Eukaryota > Dinophyceae > Prorocentrales > Prorocentraceae > Prorocentrum > Prorocentrum cordatum. The sequence continues at coordinate 253,074 of CAUYUJ010013891.1, read as the reverse complement.
TAGGGTACCTTCCTTCACAGGGTATGTGAACTTACCGTCCGGGATAATGATGCCCTCGACTCTGTGTACGCGACGCAGGTCGCCGTCAGGGTTTTTGGCGCGCGTAGCCGTGTCCAAGACGAGATAATCACCAGACCAACGTCCACCTGAGTGTAAATGGTAAACCATGAACAACCCTTCCCGAGCATTTTCTTGAAACTTTGCTGTCTCGTCGTTGATCTCGGGATTGAGGCATTTCCAAAAGATTCGAGCACCGAATGGCATGCAGTGCCCGGGGGAACTTTCACCAAATCGGATGTCATGTGCTGTCTCGTCTGCGTGCTCATCGCTGAGGGCGGCGACGCCCGTGGATGCGCGCACACAGTTGTGTCCACAGCAAAAGGCCTGCATGGCCCCCTTCCACCACTCATGTCCCAGCCTGGACATATGTAACACAGCTCTGGTACCCATGATGGCGATCTTGACAATGCGCTCTATCAGTCCGTTCGTCTGTGGACGATGAGGAGCGCCGGCGTCACGTCGCCATCCCAGCTGGCGGCGCGCTTTCAGAAGCTCTCCTGAGTTATCTATATAGGTATGATTAATTTCATCGTTTGCGGCGATGAATTGCTGAAAGGATGCCTTCGTTGTAGCTGCGTCTTTGTCCGCGGCTGGATATGCCATAATGATGCCGGCGCATCTGTCGAGGACGACGAGCGCGCACTCGTCGCCACGCTTGTCAGCGGCATCGCCCCGGGCTAAGACGACGCGGTCGGCAACTAGCGCCCCCCCGAACTTCTTCGGGGCAAAAGCCTCGTGGGCAGCGTCCTCGCCCGCGGGATTGGCCTGTGGATGTGGATTGCGCCGTCGTCGACATGGGGCGTTCTGAGCCATGGTGCGAGAGCAGACCTCACAGTCGGGATGTCTCGGGCCGTGGGTCATGTAGCGCATAGGATCGATGGGCTTCTCTTGACGATTCGGAAGAACACGGTCACCATCGGGGCGTGCCTCAGCAGGCGTCGCCACAACCAGATCCTTGATGGATGTCGACGCAGCGTCGATCGGATCTGCCTGAACCGCGCCTGGGGCATCCCCGGTCTTTGTGGGCCCCCGCGTGTGTGAGGAGAACACTGCTGCAGAGACGTGAACGAGTCGCAGTGCGAAACTTTGACTTGTCTCTTGGGGCAGTTCTCGCGGTGGAGCCGTGGTTCAGAGGTTGGCGGTGACTGCGCTGGGTCCTTGCAGCACCAGCGCGCGTCGTGGCAGCGTGAAGGAGAACGCTTGCGCCTGCGACGTCGCGGCGCAGAGGAAGTGCACAGTCGTGGCGGTTGTATCTTCACAAGATCGTCGAGGCGTAGTTCTGGAACTCGGTTGTCGACGGGAACTCTGCACCACTGGCCCCCGGAATCCTGGAGCACGTAGCCCAGATCGGGGCCCAAAAGTTGCCGAAATCCATCAACTTGAATTAACTGCCCCACTGATTATAACGAAGGACAATCTGGCAGGGCAAGAGCTGAACTCCGTGAGCCTACCTCTGGTAGTTGGATGTCGTAGTGTTCGTTGACAGTACGCTCGCCATTGGCCGTTTCCAGAATGCGTTCCTCGCGGATAGATATGCGATCAGATTCGGTATGCGTAAGCTCGTTCCCACCCTGGATATGGTGCGCAGATCCACTGTCGAGAACCCAGGAACGCGCCAGGGCGGCTGTCGATCGTGGAGGGTCGGCAGTAGGTGTCGCCACCGACTCCTGGATCGTCCCAGAACCTGTAATCGCAGTGGGCGTTGCCGACGCTGAATGGTGTCGGTAGTCCTGTAGTTCCATATATACCATAGTTTGGCCTCCCGTTGACAACACTGCAGAGCCTCATCACTCTGTTTCCACCGCCACTGCGGTAGCGGATCTGGTATCTTGACAATGTCGCCTTCGTTCGGCTTGTCGGCCCATTTGTCGAGAGTGGCCTTGCCGGGAACGACGCGCGGGAAGTATTCCACACTGTGTGTGTCGAAACGTATCCGACGTCGTGGTGTGGTAGATACCTTCTTGGCCTTGTGCACGGCCATAAGGGTCTGGTCACGCATGACGCAACTACGGTCGTAGCTGCGTGGACGGCGATGAATAGCAGGAGAACATGCTCGAAACCGAGGGGGCCACGGGATGAACTGCGGCTCATGGAACGGCGGTCGCGTCCTCTGTCACTGCCGGGTGACCTGTCGCGGTCACGCGGGCTGCTACGTCCTCCGCCACGTCCGTCTCTGCCTCGGGAAGATGATCGTGATGACCTGTCGTATCGGCCTCTCGACTGACTGCGCGAGCCGGTAAATTTCGTGGAGGATGATCGGGAGCGGTCGTGTTGGCGTTTGTTGCCACGTCGGTTGCATGGCCCCCCCCCCGCATTCCGAAGCCCCCCGCGGTGTGGAGAGCGCATGCTCCCTGACCCAGGGGATGGTGGTCGGCCACGGCTGTCCTGACTGGAAGTCCGTGGACGGCTGGGGCTCCTATCAGGTGTCTTCGTTCCAGCTGCGAGGTGGGCGCATTTGCACATGTCACCTTTGTGACGCTTGTTCTGGGCGAAGTAACTACACTGCGCCATGTGCGGGAAGTTGCATTTATCACCACGTGCGCAGGAACTGCGCGTGGCGAATTCGAAGCAGAACGGCTTCGATCCTGGCTTTTTGAAACTCGCAGGGGCCGACGCGCTTCGGCGAGCGTGCCGCCAGCGTTAGATGGGCGGGAAGATCTACCGCCCCCCACATCCCTGGAGTAGGTATGCAAAGCCTTGCAACGACCCCCGTTCCGACAATTGCCTTTGTTCCAGGCTGCGCAGATGTTCACCTGAGAACGGCTCTCATACTCATACCGTAGCTTGTTTGGATTATTCTCGAGTTGCTTCATTTCCAGAACGTCGAAGACGCGTTGACGGAGAGCCACTCACAGGTGCGATGTGGGCCGCTTATCTTCATTCGTTGATACTCATACATGTCCTGTTTCATCCAAGCATGCCTGCGAATCTGAGCGCGGAACAGAGATTCTAGAATCTTGGGGCCGGGTGCCTCTCCGCAATTCAACAATAAAGCGTCCCCTTATGTAATAAAACGTTGCGCATCCTCGTCTCTCATCCTCAACTCTTTGAGGCGCTCAAAATCGTGTAGGTCATCATCAACCTCGTTCACCTTGTAGGACTGTAGGATGTGCCAGTATATCTGGCGTCCTTTCAGCATTCGTCCAGCTGTGTGTTCCTTGCTTTCGATGAGCCTGATCTGGGAGCGCAGGTCGGAGGATAACATGTCGCTGAGAGAAGTGGCGAGTTTGCAGTCGATGCTCGCAAAGCCACCGCTGTCTTGTAAATCTTCAACGGTACACTCTGGCTGTTCAGCCACGCATCGGAAGGCGCATGCTTTGGAGGGCGCCCTGAGGCGGCTACAACATTATTCCGTACCTTTGGCTGCCACTCAAGCAGCTGTGTGATTTTGGGTAGGACAGGGGCTCTTACGGTGTCTGACTCCTTGATAGGAGTAGTAGTGTTGACCGAAACCGCAGACAGTGGTTGCGAGGGTATCGGTACACCGTCGGTGGTTGGTTCTGCGCGCGCTGGAGACACGTGGCGCGTCTGCGCAGAAGCTGACGCGGAGGCTGCCCCTGGCGACGCACGTCTTGGTTGTCCTGCAGAAGCGAGCGGCGCTTCAGCGGACGTTGCCGTCGGCCTGGAGAGGCCCGGCGAAGGCTGAAGGTGAAGCGCAGTGTCGTTGGCGCGGTCAATCCGTAGATTTGCCAGTTCGTCATGTCCTCGTGTATCTGGTCGAGCTTGGCGCACAGATCGTAAATCGTGCTTGGACGAAGTGATCTCATCGTCGGTGTCCCGAGAGCGTTGGGAATACCGATCAAGGCGTTGCTCGTAAGCTTCGAGACGGGCGTTTTGTGCCTCCAGTTCACTTTCCAGACGTGTGAGACACTCCTCAACACGTACTTGTTTCAGCATCTCTGTCCCGAAGGGCCTGGGGGAGCTCAGACTGCGCGTGGTCCGCCGCCGCCCTATATTCCTGCAACCTGTCAGTGAAGTGGGCGAAATCGTAAACCGTAGGAGGAGATCCCGGCTGATCAGTCCGGGCTCGTCCGACACGCAACTCTGCCAGGGCGTCCTGTACACCTGGTAAACGCTGCCCGGTCACAGAGACCCGGTTAATGAGGGGCTGCACGACAGCGTCGGTCGCGTCAAGCCGTTGGGCGATGACTCTCTCAGTATTTTGCAACGTGCCGATCAGGGTCGACGATGCGGTACCTGCTTCGGCACGAAGCGTAGCCGTAGCGTGGCCCATGTTTGATCGAAGATCATGGATTTGGGACTGGGCGTCGCCGAGGTCGTGCGCCTCGGAAAGAGGCGGTCGGTTTCGCAGCTGGACATGGATCTCGTCGTGCAGGATCCTGACCGCAGAAACGCCTGTGTCGCGGAAGACCACAAGCTGCTGCTCCATCTGCACAAGGTAGTTGCGCAGGTGCTCGACCATCGCGGACCGTTCACCTGAGTATGACACCTCACGGCCAACATGAAACTGCAGCTCTCCTAAGATACGACGACCTTCAGCGGCCCTGAAATCGATGATCGCTAAGGCGCCGTCGAAGTCTTGACGTAGAGCAGCAGTGTGTGAGGCGTTCGTCTGAACGCTCTGCACTAGTCCAAAGTACTGTCTGGACACGAGGGTTTCAACCTGGTCTCGCAGCTCGCCTGCAGCGGGCGTGGCCGCCGGCAGGTCGTCTGAGAGGAAGAGGCGAGGGGCGCCTGATCCCTGGTGCACCCTCTCGCGAGGAGCGCGTGGCCTCTGAGAGGCCGCACGCGGGCTCGACCTAGTCTCGTCGTATGGGGCATGCGGCCTCACGACGGTTACGCATGGGCGAGCTGCGGCTAGGGCCGTGCGTGTGCGGTGTCTGACGAGATGATGATACCTTGGGATGCTGCGTCTGCGGCTGTGCCGCCACTGGTCCACCGAGCTCCTCGAAGGCGGCAGCGCGTGCCGACGCTGGGGCAGTGGCAGGGCTGGCTGGGCCAGCACTGTTGTTCCAACGGCGGTTACCGCGGAAACGCCCTGGAGTATCGGGACCAGTGGGGCTTGCGCCCGACGCAGTAGGGATTGTTCCCGACGTAGGAAGAGGAGATGGAGGGTCGAAGGTAGGCGTGTGAGATCCTCCAATGCCTGCTCCTACTCCTTCTCCTGCCCCCCCGTGGGCGGCGTGGCGGCGAAGTGCAGCAGCGAGTCGCGCCTCGGGGTCCGTCGGGGCTGGGGGGAGGGGGGTATCTGGGACACCCACACGGTCACCTCCAAGGCTCTCAAGGGCAACGTAAGAATACAAGGCACCAGGGGCGTGAACGCGAGGAACCCGGGGACCCGAGAACCTCCAGGGAACGGGCACAGTAAGAATGCCAAGTACCAACCTTTGACCAAGTAAGAGCCCCTTAGGCAAGCCCCATTGGGGAATAGGAGGCACCGGGGAGAGGGAACCCGAGGAACCCGAGGAACCTCCGAGCAACGGGCACAGTAACAATAGAAGGCACCAACCTGTAACCAAGTAAGAACCCCTTAGGCAAGCCTAGTTTTGAAACGAGGGCAACGCCTGGATCCCAGGGATGGTCGGAGGTTTGGGCTTTCGCACGCCACGAGAATATGTACATATATACACACACAAACACCCGCCGACGAGTGCTACTTGTACCTTAAAGGGAGGGTGTTTCTGTATAGAGTCGATGGCTCTTGAAGGTGAAGTGTACAGCGTCACTCTCCCCATGAGGCCTAGGAGCAATCCACTGGATGGGGTCTGTGTCTATGTGTGCGGGGTTTCAGGCCACATCTCGGGCCTCCGGCGAGCGTTCGAAACGAGTCGGGCACCCCCAGAACGCCTTCGGCGAGACACAGCTGCTAGAGAGCATCCTTGGGCTGGAAAAACGCCGAGAGACCAACGGAAACGCCCGAAGACGTCGAAACTCTGACCTCGAGACCACAATCGGTGGGTTCACCGAGAATCGAGGAAGAAAAAACGGCATGAGTATCCGCCGACCCCCTTGTGGGGCCACCAGGCTGTAGGACCAGGGTTTGCTGTTCCCTGTGCCAGTTCCAGTTTCCAGTTTCCACTGTTACAACTCTGCTTCTTGTTGCTTACTGTTCCTTGTTGTAGACCGCACGGGGGGGGGGGAGCCGAGAACCGCGCTGGCTAGCACCTCACGGGAGGGGTTTCAGAATTTCTGGGAGGTGTCGAAATTGACACCCCGCACGCACATCGGCGGGATCAGAGTCCAAAAGCACATGGGAGTTGCCATATTTCTAAAATTCGGCGGCACCCCTCACGCAGATCGGCGGGGTCAGACCCAAAAACCCATGGGATTTGCTACACTTTTGAAAATCCGCACCACCTTTCATGCAGAACAGCAAGGTCAGGTTCTAAAGACACATCGGATTTGCTACACTTCTGAAAATTCGGTGGCACCTCTCATGCAAATCGGCGGGGTCAGGGTCCAAAAACACAACGGAGTTGATACAATTCTGATATTCAGTAGCACCCCTCACGCAAATCGGCGGGGTCAGGGTCCGACAACAAAAGGGATTTGCCACATGTCTTGAAATTCGGTGGCCCCCCTCACGCAGATCGGCAAGGTCAGGGTCCAAAAACAGTCTAGGGATTTGCCACATTTCTGAAATTCGGCGGCACCCCTCACGCAGATCGGCGGGGTCAGGGTTGAAAAACACATGGGATTTGCCACATGTCGTGAAATTCGGTGGCACCCCTCACGCAGATCGGTGGGGTCAGGGTCAAAAAACACATGGGATTTGCAACATTTCAATACTTCGAAGAAAAGCTTTTTGCACAGCATACGCGAGCAAGCTCGAAATACAACACCGAATTCAACAATATCATCAGAATCTCAATCTGTCTTGCCGATTACTCATCGTCTTCGCGTGAAGTCTCGACAGTGCTTCACGGCGGCGCCAAGGCCTCATGATTTCGCACTTTCATTGCCCATTATCCGAGAGAAGGGGCCGGCGGCAGGGGGCGAAGCCCTTACGGGTAAATGTTTGGAGGTCCGCGCAGATATCTTGGATCTGCGCTGGACCCCCTCCCTGGCGCGCGGAGTGCGCCACGGGGGCCAAGCGCCGATCTAAAAAAACCGCGCGGGGCTCCGAAAGTATAATGTGTGTCTGTCACTATCTCTGCTTCGATCGCGCGCACAGCCGCACGCACGACCACATGCGTCGGACTGCCCACGACCGCACCAACGACGCCAGCCCGCCGAGGGCCTCGGGCCGCGGCCCCTGATGGGGGAGATGCAGGACTCAGGTTCGGGAGACTCGCGTTGGCCGGACGGGGCCGTCAGGAAAACGACGAGGCCTGAGGCCTAGTCTGAGATTTGGAGCGTCGGCAGGCCCGAGCTCCATCGAACTCGAGCCTTAGGTGTCCCCGACCCGAGCGAGAGGGGCCCACCGAAGGCCTCGGCCCCCGGCTTGGCCGTTGGCGGCGCGCACAGTGGGGATGGGGGAGGGGGAAGCCATCTTAGAAGGAAGCTGCGTCTTAGAAGGCGCCGGCCTTACATCCACAGACAACGCCCGCATCTTCGAAGAAACAGGGTGATTCTAAAAAACCCTCCCCCATCACCCCCCTTCCCAGAGATCCGACGACGTGATTTTTTGATTACTGGGTCCCCAGTGCCACAGGACCAGTTTTTCATCCTGAGTCCTCTTTTGACGGTCCTGGGGCGTGGTGAAGGCCCCCAGAGGCCGAAGATACCAAAAGACAGTCGGCCGCGATTTGACCATGAGTCGAGGGGGCCTGGGCCGAGCGAGAAGGGCCCGCGCCCGCGCCGCAGCCTCGCCGCCGCGGGCGCGAGCAGCCTCCCGGCCAGGTCCGCGAGGAGGGGCAGCCGCCGCAGTGGGCCGATATCGGGCGGCCGCCCCTCGGCGATGCCGCCGCGGACCTGCGACCAGAGGCCGTCGTCGCCGTCGTCGTCGTCGCCGTCGCCGTCGCCGTCGACGTCGCCGCCGTCATCGCCGCCGTCGCCGCCGTCGTCGTCGGATCAAACAAAATCCAAACATTTGGGCAGGGGCCGACCGCCCCAGTATCTTATAGGCCTACCACGACATGTTCTTAGAACAGAAAGTTCTTCTAAGAGCAAACGCCGTGCTTTCTTTTTGCAGAAAAGAGCCCACGTATTAAAACAAGGCGGTCTCACTCGAAAGAGTTCCAAGAACAACTGGCGCAACCACAAAAGGTGATTAGAGGGTGGGCCCATGGGCAAGCCAGGACGCCTCCCCGCTGATGGAGACATCGCCCTTCTCCTCGCGGGTCTTCGAAAGTTTGTGGACGTTCGAAAATGTGCGAACGTCTTCGAGACCTGAAGTGGCTGGCATCAGCTGGACCTCGCCTGGAGCGCCCCCGCCAAGCCAGAATCGTCTCGAACGACCGCCAGAAGTCTAAGCTCGGATCAGGGGCAACGTTAGGGGGGGCCGGCTCAGGGAGGAATACATTGACAAGGTACCGGCGATGCAGCGCCGATATTTAGTGTTCGCTCCTTCCTCCTCGTTCTCCTCCTCTGCGCCGCACGCGGCGCCCTTGTTTGCGCGCCGCGGCGGCGGGCACCCTGCGGTGCAAGCGCGGCCGCGCTCCGGGCGCCCGTCGCCCAGCGGCCACCTGCTGGCCGCAGCCGCCCCCACCCCCCTCCTGCCCTCGCAGGAAGCGCCACCTCGGGCGCAGGGGGCGGGGTCTCCAGCGAGGGCGGGGGGAGCGGGGCCACGGCGGCACTGCGCGGCCGCGATCCTCTGGGCGCCCCTCCTCTACTCAGCGCAGGACGACACCGCGTGAGCTCGTCGGCGTCGAAGACCCCCCAGCCGCCAGGCGGACCGGTGGCCCCGAAAGGCTGCAAGGAGGTCGGAGTGACCAGGAGCTCGCACCAATAGACGAAGTCGAACATCTAGCGCTCGCGCCTTCCTCCTCCCCCTCCTCTGCGCCGCACGCGGCGCTCTTGTTTGCGCGCCGCGGCGGCGGGCACCCTGCGGCGCGAGCGCGGCCGTGCTCAGGGCGCCCGTCGCCCAACGGCCACCTGCTGGCCGCAGCCGCGCCCCCCCCCCCCCCTGCCCTCGCAGGAAGCGCCGCCTTGGGCGCAGGGGGCGGGGCCTCCGCCGAGGGCGGGGAAAGCGGGACCACGGCGGCACTGCGCGGCCGCGATCCTCTGGGCGCCCCTCCACGCTCCCCAGATTGACGATGACTGGAGGCATCGGGCTGGCCGGGGACTCACAGCAGGCGGCGCAACGGCGCCATTCCTTCAGCCGCGAAGCTTTCCTTCGGCTCGAAAGGCGCCCTCGCTCCAGCATCGCCGCGCCAGCCAAGATGTAGATCCTCGCTGTCGGCTGGTGCCTCCAGCGGCCTCGCGCACAGGTCTTGCTCAATCTGCCGATGGCCTGGAAGTGATGCGCGGCGCCTCCCCGGCGCAGGCTGCAAGGCCGATGGCGATTGGGACCAGCTCCGATCTGCCCCACTGAGCGGCGGAACCTTGTCCTGAAGCTTGCAACCCCTCGGAGGAGCAGCTGGGCCCCGAGACAAGAACCACCGCCTCGAGCTCGTCTGTGACAACGTGCTCGGCAACTCCAGCGCGCTTGCCGCCCTTGGCAAAGCCGAAGTTGATGTGCACCAAACCGCGGTCGACGTCCCACGTGAGCTGGCTCGCCTGCAGCACGGTTTCCACCGGTCGAAGGAAGCCGTTGAAGCTCGCGAGGATGGCGGCCGCCATGGCGGCGTCTCCCTCGGACAGGGCGCACCCTGCCGTGGCCCAGGCCTGCTCAGGCAGTAGCGGCCTGGCCCTCGAGGAGACCTCGTTCTTCGGCCAAGTTGAAAAAAGCCGCCGCGAGCCATTGAGCGCTCGCCGCAAGCACGGGACGAAGTGCTGCAAGCTGGACGAGACGTCGCCGACCATTGACTTGGCTTCGCCGTTTGCCCGGCACGCCTCTAAAAACTATCCCAGAACCTCGTCGGCGGCGGCGACGGACTGGGGCATCGGCTCGCTGCGCCTGGCGAGCCAAGTGAAGAAGAAATTGGCGGCCCCAGCGTAGCGCCTCAGCGTG